>PVJH01009517.1:0-78644 GCA_004026705.1 Nesogale talazaci
CCCCTGGTCCCTGCAGCAGCAGTGTGGCTCGTGGGCGCTAAGGACATCTCCGACCTTGGTCGCCCCGAAGCCCTTGAACCTTGCAGCTGGTGCGCGGCTGTGCGCAGAGCCCTCCGCTTGGCGAGGCGAGCCCCCAGGGCTCTCCGAAAGCTCGCCGCCCCTCGCTCCGTGGCAGTCTGCAGCCAGGCTGGGCCGAACCCACCCTCAGGGAATAGAAAGGACATTTCCTAAGGTGTTCTGCCCTCTCCCCCAAATTCAAAGGCAGGGGGTCACGCACAGAGACTCCCTCCAGACTTCATTCGCGGCACGTTAGCCGTATTCTTTCGCTGAAAGAGCGTGCCTGTCATTGCCGCTAGAATGGCGGTGGTGTTAGATGGTAGTTGGTTCTGACTGGTAGCGACCCGATTTGCCACGGCAAGCGAAAGGCTGCCGGGTCCCGTGCCCGCCCCCCAGTTCTCAGGGGCAAGCCCATTGATGCAGCCGCTGGACCTCCCTCTTGGCCAGGGGCTACCGCTTTTTCACGGTGCCTCTATTGCACATATGACTGATCTGACAGAAGAGCTGCAAGCATGCCCGCACGCCCGGTCTTGTAGGACGTAATGTTTCACCCTAAGGAAAACACCACCATTAGTTAAGAGAGAAAACAACTCATACCTTGGAACAATTATGGTTAGTATGTTAAAAATATATAGTGGAAAAAGTGGATGGTATGTACAAATAGGATATTATCACAGAGAGATAGGAACTATAGAGAGACTCAAATGAAAATATGAAAGACTAAATATGAAAGACTAGGTATTTGTTCAGGATGAATTTTGGAGGTCAATCGGCTGGAGACAGCAGTGATACTGAGGATGGAGCAGTGTGACAACTAAAATGAAACAAAACAGCTAGGGACACGGCTAGAAAAGGAGATGAGAGCATTCAAAAGCTCAGAGGCAGGATCGTTTGGTCTGACATTGCAGGGATTAGTATACATGGAGAGGTGTGTGTGTGTGTGTGTGTGTGTGTGTGTGTGTGTGTGTAGGGGTTGGGGTGGGGGAAATTGACCAGAAGAAATATTTGAAGAAAGAACGGTTATTAGTATTACGAAAATTAAAGAAAGATGAGAAACCCAAGCAAAATAAATGCAAATATTTCATCAAAAAGAAAGTGAAGACAGCTACTGAAGTACACAGAAGCAAAAACATAACTATAGGACACCAAAAATAACTATAGCAGTTATGCAAGCCAGAAAATAAAGCAATCAGATCTTAATTTACTGAAAATGAATTATCAACCCAAAGTTCTAAATCTAGCAAAACAAATTTTTTTTTTCTCAAGCAAGTAAGGTAAAGTGAAGGCTTCTTTGGACATACAAAAGTTGGGAGAATTCATTTTCTGAACGCCCTAACTATGCTGTCATTCAGTGCTGCTGAGTTCATTCTGATTCACTGAAATAAATAAAACAGGATGGGTCCCATGGGTCCCCATGGGTCCTCAAACTTCTTAAGTGGGGCCAAGTTCACTGTCCCTCAGACCCTTGGAGGCCTGAACTATAGTTTTTAAAAAAAATGCAACAACAACAAAAAAACAAACAAATGCACTGTAGGCGGGCCTGGGATGAACCGGCTGCTCAGCAGGATAGGCAGCGGTGGCAAAACCACCTGGCGGACCACATGTGGAGTTGGAGGACGCCTGCAATCATGCTGACATTTGTCAGGCTTAAGCCTATCGCTGCAGCCACGACGTCAGTTCATTTTGTGAAGGGCCTTTCTCCTCTCCACTTTCCCACCCTTGACGTCCTTCTCCAGGGATTGATCTTTCCTGATAACTTGTCCAAAGTGGAAATCTTGTCCTCCTTGTCTCTCAGGAGCCTTCTGGCTGTATTTCTCCTGAGTGACTGGCATGGTAGTCTATGGTGCTTTCAATACTTTTTGCCAGAACTGAAGTTCAAATGCATCGATTATTCTTTGGTTTTGCTTATCCATTGTCCAGCTTTCACAGACATAAGGAAAATTGAAAATACTATGCTTTGAGTCAGGCATACTTTAGTCCTCAAAGTATTGCCCTCACTACTCAACACTACACAAAGCATAGGAAATGTGAAAGAAAGGCATAAGTGAGACATTTTGGATCTACATAAAAGAATGAAGATTTCTGGAAAGGTCTCATATTTGGATAAAAATAAGACATTGTTTTCTTATTTGGAGTCACTTGAAAAAGGTGACTGTTTAATGGAAAAGAAAAAATTGCCATGGGGTTTATAACAACTAGAAGTGCAATGTGTAATAACGGTCATGTGGTGGATAGGCTTGCGTCTCACTGAGACAGTTGCTTGGTACCTTTGGGAGTATGCGCTTGTTTTGATGCAGGGTCTTTGAAGATGTGATCAAGTGAGTTAACATGTGGCCATACAGAAGTGACGAGTGTTCTCATCTCATCTGAGTGGTATCCACATCAGTGAGGAGACGGAACAGAGGCAGTGGAAGAAGGGCCATAGGAGATACATCTAAAACTCAAGGGAAGGCTGGGACTTCCAGAAACAACTGGGAGTCAGGAGGAAGGATCTCCCCTTTAGAAACTTCTGAGGGAGTAGACTACTTGTAGCCTCTATAACTGTGGGTGGCCTCTATAACCAATGTCAATTTCATGATTGAGATGTAGGGGTGGAGTCTAGCCTGTCAATCTGGAGATGGCCATTGAGTCGCCAATGAGGCCTCCATGTGGGCATGGCTTTCTGCTGAGACTTCTGGGAAATCTCGTGGTATTTTCCTCGTGGAGATGAGAGACCATTTTTTCCAGTTGTTGGGAGTCGCTCAACTGACAAGAAAAGATGGCAGCATCCGAGGAACCAGAAGGGCTGGAGGAGAAGCCACATGGCCTTACTCTGATGGAACCAGACTCACCAGACTTCTGAAGCCAGAAAAGCCACAAAGAGACCCCTGCCAGCACTGAGATGTTTCTACTGCAATGGATACTGCTGATGGACCCTGAGCCCTGGAAACGAGGAGCCACAAGGGGACCCCTGCCAGAGCTGGGACTCTGCACCCACTGTCCTGTGAGTTCGTGAGTCAGAAGGAGACTTCGCAGACTGGTATCGGACTTATGGACTAATATTGGACTTATGACTTTGAACTGGACTGGGCTGGGATGCTTTCTCAATATTCCATTCCTCTTGTATATAAACCTTTCCCTTATATCCATATGCGCGTCTATGAATTTGTTTCTCTAGTCTAACACACTTTGCTAAAAAATATTCAGTTTTATAAGTCACCCAAATTGGGGCATTTTGCTCTGATTGTCTTAGGGAACTCGTACAAAGAACATACAGGCCAGGTGAGAAGGAACACAACTCTATTGTATGTGAAGTGCTGGGATCATGTAATTTGCAGGTGGAGTATGATGCAGTCCATGTACAAGGTAAATTTCAGAACTTTTGTTAGCCCAAACCAAGGAGGTATAATTGTGAATAATTTGACCAAAGATATAAAAAGGAATAACAAGAAACAAAAAACTGCATTCAGTTAATTTTTTAAAAGGCAGGGGAGGGCGACAAAAATATTGGATGAACTAGGCAAACCCAGTCACATGCTACATTTAAACTTGATCCAAAGCAATTACTAAATGTAAATTGTCTAAACATTACAAATTAAAAGGCAGAGTCTGCTTGGGTTAAAAAAAAGTAAAAAGTAAAATTGAACTGCAGGCTGATAGGATAGAAATAGCATAAGTTATGAAAAATATAAATTATATTTATGGAAAATTAAGTACTTTAACCCTTCATAAATTGTGTTAGGAAAGCAAAAAGGCACACTGCAGGTGGAAAAACATTTGCAAAATATGTGAAAACCATAGACTTTAGGAATAATTATTATTTAAAAATAAGAAACTACCCTATAAATATGGTTACATCCATAAAATTTAAATAAGCTTAAGGAAAGAAGCACAACTTTGTTAAATGTTAGGAAACTGCACTTTCAAATATATCATATTGCATTGGTTATTATTGTTGAGGCATGAACTATGCCTCCCCCATCCCCAACTATGTGTCAGCTTCACTAGGCCATGACTCTCAGTATTATGGAATTACCTTTTGCATTGTGAACCCTCAGCTTTATGATACTAATGAAGCAAGATTAGAGGATTGGAAGCAAATTATTTTATAAGGCAGAATGCAGTCTGTCAGATTGGGCTGTACTTTGAGTCAATCTCCTTTGAGATATAAGAGAGATCAGAGATCCGAAAGAATACCACCAACAGTGAAGAGCCAGGAGCAAAGCACATCCTGCTAGACCTAGGGGAGGCATTATGCCAAGAGACGTGGAGAGCCCCAAGAATGCCTGGCCCACAGATGTTGAAAAGGAGCCAAGGGCCTGTCTTTAGAGTTGGCAGAAGGAAAGATATTCCAGTGATAAATAGTCCTTTTTCCCCCTTTTCTCATTAAAATCATTTTACTGGGGGTTTGTACAACATTTGATGCTATCATCATTCTCAAAACATATGTTTTCTACTTGAGCCCTTGGTATCATCAGTTCCTTATTTTTTCCTGCCCTGCCCCTCCCTCACAAACTCTTGATAATTTATAAATTATTATTATTTTGTCATGTCTTACATGGTCCAATGTCTCCCTTTGCCCACTTTTCTGTTATCTGTCCCCCAGAGAGGGGGTTATAAGGAGATCCTTGTGATTGGTTCCCTCTTACCCTCCTGATATCACTACTCTCATTTTTGGTCCTGAGGGGTTTATCTGTCCTGTGTTCCCTGTGTTTTCAGTTCTTCTCTGTAGCTATAAAGTTAGTGTTTTTGATTCATACTTCTAGTTTAATTACTTTCTGTTTGTTAAAGCTACTCACTTGTGGTATTGCTACAGCAGCACTAGATTACATACATGATTCTCAGAAGACTTCAATGACTTTTCACTATATGACTTGTGACTTCCTCATCTATATTCCCAGTATATTTTGTTCAAAATTTTTATTTCAGCTCCTAAACTATTGCACATAATTATATTCACTTTTTCTAGAATTTGAGTGTTATTTTAAAAACTTTTTATAGCAATAATTTAAATTATTACTGGAAATCATATTGCTAGACTTCATATATATTCAGTGTTATCTTCTGTACACATATTTTTCTAGAATGTATAAAGAAGGGTCATATTAAATACTAACATGTGACTGAATTAATTTTTTTCCTAGTAATTTTTATTTAAAATATAAGATACTTGCATCTAACTGGTATGGGTCAGAGGAGATGAAAGTACATATTTGTAGAAAGCAATATTCCTCTTATTTGCCTGTTTGTGTACAAATGAAAAGTTGTAATTGATACCAAAGTAAATGAATAACCCTAATATTTGCTATGGAAATTATATAGCAGCTGACCAGAAGTATTAAGAATGCTATTCAAATGGATATGTGAGCTTGTACCTTTTAACATAACTTTTTTGGTTTAAACTGTAGCTGCAACAGACATAGATTGAACTATTTTGTCCTAAAAATATCTCAAGCTATCCACAGACGGGATTTTGGCTACACAGTCGACCCTTGACCAACTGCATTGGAGTTATGACTCAATGGGTGTTAGAGGTGCCTGACCCTTACATAATAGAAAACCGACTTTAACTTGTCTTCCTCACAAGACTTAGCAACTTGTAGCCTATTGTTGATCAGAAGCCTTATTCATGACATACAAAAACAGTTGATAACAATGTATTTCATATGTTATATATATCACACTACACCCACATTAAAGCTGTATTTCAAGATGAGATAGATATTTTATCAAAGGGGAAGTTTTCATGCTGGCTACAACATAGCTATGGCTTCATGGTTTTCCTTTCCTCTTTTTTTTTGTTTTCTTTTTTTGGCATCACTGTCCTCTGGTGATGGGAGTAGGAGACCCAGCCTTTGCTCCTGTGGAGCCGCTGCTGGAATTGAACCTCCATCCCAGTGGGCCGCAGTTCCGCGCACAACCACTACGCCACGGAGCTCAGCCCCCAATGCTTGTTTCATTGCGTGTGTGTTTGTTGTCCATACTCCTAAAAAAATCATTTTGTTGGCTTTTAATTCACAAATCATACAATAGTTCAATCATATGAAGAAGAGTTATATGAACATCACCAAATTAATTTTAGAAGATTTTGTTGTTTTGTATTTGTCATTATTAGCTCTCTTTTCCCCCCAAACTTCCCTGCCACATCCAAGAAACAACATTAATTTAGTTACTGTCTCTATAGATTTACTTATTCTAGCTTTCATGTACAAAAAATAAAAAAACTAAAATAACAATAGCAATAACAAAATAGAGACACATCTCAACTGAAAAGAGAGCAGGAAATATTAAAAACTAGAACAAAATTAGCATATGTCAAAAGGGAGATCAAAGGATAGGGTGTTAAATTTTAACCTATCTTCATCTGCAATCATCCACATTCTTCTTTGATTGGAGTCTGCAATTTCCTTCACAGTGACTACTAATTATATTCCTATTCATCTGACTGAATACTTGGTTAAAAGACTCTGTAGTCATTATAACACTTGCTTATAAGAAAAGAGTACATGTAAAAGAAAAACTCTGCAACATATAGAGTGTAAGATGAAAAAATATCTATGTAGACATAGTCATAGAAAGGACACTTCTTAGGATCAAAGATACATTTTTAACCTGCAATTGGAAAAAGAACTGAGAAATGTTAAGTCAAGTATAAACTGAGGAGTCTGGTATTACTGATTCTGGAAAGGATATGAACCAATGGGAATTTTCATATACTGATCATGAGACTTTAAATCAGTAAAACGACTTTGCTTAATAGTTATGCATAACTGATGAGGGTGAAGGTGCAAATCTGATTACACTGTTGTTTTTATTTCCTGGAGAAACTTTGGTACATGTGCACCAGGATATATTGTCCAATAATGTCCAAGTGATGTTTTTTTTCTTAATAGCTAAGTTTGAGATGTCACTCAAATGTCCATCACCAAGCAAATGGACAAATAGATTTATAAGTACACAATGGTACACTGTACAGTAATGAAAATGAATGAACTAGAATTACACATTTACAATATATCCCATATAACAAAGAAGGCAAACAAGTTAGGGCTCTGTGGATAAATACAGACATGTAAAATTGAGGACCAGCATCAGTAAACCAAAGAAAACACTCAGTTATATAACTTTTAAAGGTATGTGAAGCGATAGTGTTTTAAATTTATTTCACTGATGACAAAATCCAAAGTGGTACAAAATAGAAATTACCCCTTCAGCAGAATGATAGGAAGCCAGGCGGGGAAAGGGAACATGTATGTGGAGGGTCTGGATTGCTGGCCAAGTTCTGTCCATTGACACCGAAGAGATGGAAGCATGGGTATTTATGTTACAGCTTTTTTCTTAGTGTGTTAGCTTTCATTACTTGCCACAGGTATATCTATGTCTCACAATAAAAAAAAAAACAACCTAGGTAACAGAAGAAAGTAAATTAGTAAGATTCAACTCCAGGTGGATGAGCATAGTTTGATAGATATTTTTCTTGGCAGAGCTTTTGCTGAATAAAAAACTCACTGCCATCCAGTCGATGCTGACTCATGGCGACCCTGGGTGAGCGTCTGCGACTGGAACTGTTCACTGGAGTAGAACGCTCAGTCTGTCCAGCAGAGCTGCGGGGGGTTTCAAACTGCCGGCTATTCCTATCATTCCCCAACTCGTGACCATTGATTACACCAAGAGGTCTTCTTTGCTGAGTAAGATGGGGAGGAATAAAGATGTAAGGAATAGAAAGACCCAAGTTAAAATGAAAATTTGAACAAATGAACTGAAACTATGTGTGAAGTCCTATTCATCGTATTATTTTAACCCCGAACGATAGTTCCCCCAAACCAGAAAATAAATCCACTGCCATCGGATTGATTGTGATCAACAGCAAGTCTACAGGACCGAGTGGAGCTGCTGCTCAGGGACTCTGCGGATGTGTGTAAACCAATAAGGGATTTACGGAAAGTCTAATCTTTCTTCTGGGGAACGCCAGGTCGATTCAAACTGGATTTTTAAAGTACTTTTTACTTTTTTATTTTTAATAGGTTTATTGGCAAGGATTCACATATCATACAGTTCAATCATTCTCTGCAAGCACCACTACAATTAATTTACAACGCTTTCTGCTTTCTCTTGCTCATTGTTGTGAACTCTCCATTTTCTCCCTGCCTCCCCTGCCCTGCCCCTCCGTAGTGTGAATCCAGTTACTATTTCTCTAGCTTTGCCTAGCCTGGATTTCATAGACAGGACATCACACAATATGAAAGCAAGAAACAAAATGGAAAATATTAAAAACTGAAACCACTCTGAGATGGGTCTTAAGGAAGATCACAGGAGCAGGGCTTAAGGGTGAAGCTCATGCTGCAGTCAACTTTATGATGCTCTCTGTCTGATTCCTGGACTCTAATTAACCCTGGACTGGGGTCACAGGGCATTCCCCGGAGGCTTGAGCCATGTGGAGATGCTGCAAATGAATTTGGGGCTCTCACTGTCATAGACAGCCTTCTGTAAACTGGATGCTCAGAATTTAAGCTCTGATACTATTCCCACTGATACTGGATATGGATTTTATTACTTACAATCCTTGGATCACACATGTTGATGTGCTTCTTCTATGTATCCTTAGTATACTATACATACTTTTATGTACACTTGTGTATACTTCGTTCTGTTATGCATACTCAGCTGCACTTAAATGGCTGCTTGTTTTAAGACAATCCTTTAAGACCCCAGAGGTGATTCTTTCATCTGGGCACAATCTGTTTTCTTCATCCCACTTGCTATTGCATCCATATCTTTATGGAACTGGGCGTTAGGGGTAGTAGCCCAATCATAATCCACTATGCCACCAGAGCTGCTTTAGGAGTTCTCAAGCTTATATTTTAAAAATAAAACCATGATTTCTTTATTTATAATGATATTTCAAAGTAGCAGATACTAATAAATTATAATATAGATATCAAATATAAGTATCCATGTCAGAAGCAACAAAGCTTACATAGAAGAAGCACACCAGCCTGTGAGACCATGAGGCGTCAAAGGGATCAGGTATCAGGCATCAAAAAACTGAAAATTATATCATTGTGTATGAGGGGGAGCACAGACTGGGGACCCAGAGTTCATCTGCTGGCGAAGCGACATCCCTTACAGAAGGGGAGGAAACAAGCCAGTCAGGGTACAGTGTAGCAACGACCTTTCTTCTAATTCTAAAATGCTTCCTCCTGCCCACTCTCATGTCTGAATTCTACCTTACGAATCTGGATGAATCAAAGGATGTACATTGGTACAGATAGGAACCGGAAACATGGGGAATCCAGGACTGGTGATCCCTTTGGGACCAGTGGGGAGAGTGGCGATACTGGGAGGATGGAGGGAGGGTGGAGCAGAAAGGGGGAACCGATGATAAGGATCTAGGGAAGTGGGTGAAGGGACACATCAGACAGCATTCAACAAGACAAAATTATAATAGTTTATAAATTATCAAGGGTTTGTGAGAGAGGGGTGGAAAAAGGAGGAACCAATATCAGGGGCTTAAGTGGAAAGAAAACCTCTTGAGAATGATGATGACATCAAAGGTACAAATGTGCTTTGCATACAATGGATGTATGGATGGATTGTGCTAAGAATTATATGAGTCCCCAATAAAATGATTTAAAAAATAAAATATCTCTATATACATACAAAAATATCCAGAAATCTATTCCTAAATTAATAATTATATTAATGTGACCAAAAGGTCTTAAGCAGAGCAACACATTAAGGATGTGTGTTTGCGTATGTGTGTAACTATACATGTGCACACAGATATTAGGGTATACATTATGCAACATTATAATTATTTTTAGCTTCTTGTTCAAGTCAAAAAATATAGATATAATACAGAATAAAATCATAACCAAGATGAATTGGGGGAGGATCATGTAGTGGAGACCCAATGCCCATCTGTAGACAATTGGACATCCCCTTACAGAGGGTCACAGGGAAGAGATGAGTGAGTCAGGGTGCAGTATAGCACTGATGAAACACACAACTTTCCTCTAGCTCTTTGGTGCTTCTTCACCCAACTATTATGACTTCAATTCTACTTTACAAATCGGATTAGAGCAGAGCAAGTACACTGCTACAGACAAGAGCCCACAGCACAGGGAATCCAGGCTAGATAAATCCCTGAGGGCCAAAAAGCAGAGTACAGATACTAGGAGGATTAGGGGAGGGTGTGGGGAGAAAGGGTGTATTGCTCACAAGGGTCAATCTAGAATCCCTTCTCAAGGGATGAATAATGGAAAAGTAGGTGATGGGTGATGGAGAACGATGTAAGATATAGAAAAATAATCTATAGCTCAAGGGACAGATAGGGGAGGGAGTGGGAAGAAATGGGGAGCTGATATCAGGGGCTCAAGTGGGAAGAGAATGAAGAGAATGCTTTGAAAATGATGATGGTGTCCTATGTGCAATTATGCTTGACACATTGGAGGAATGAATGGATTGTGGTAAGAGATGAAAGAGCCCCCAGTAAAAGTATTGAAAAAGAAAAAAAAAAACAAAATATAGGTATAGAAAAGTAAACTTATTAAACAGAGTACATGTTTAGTGTAATGTTTGAATATGTTTGTATACCTGTAATGCTACTTTGACTTCTGTTATAAGATAACCCAGATTTTATATCAATGCCTGGAAATATGAATAAGCAGGTGGGAGAATTTTGCTTGCTAATGATGTTAGTAAAATGTGTACAGATGATATATATATATATATATATATATATATATGTCCATATGAAAATGCAATAAAACAAGTATTGTTTGAGATCACTTGTTCTTTACTTTAGACTATAGCAAAGGAAAATGATAAGTAAAAAGTTAGAAATATATTAATTTTAGTTTACTCTTGGTAAAATACCATGTTAAACCCTGGGGCTGGGTATGATGTAAGAATCATGTCATACAGAAAATAGTTATGTTCTCCTATCCCAGTGACCTCTGCCCCTTAGAAAACTGGGCTGAAGTCATATCTATTATCTATTAACTCTTAGATAGTCTATTAGCCACATCTATTAACCACTACTATCAGTAGTCATTGTCAGCATTGTCTATACCATCAGTACAATGAGCATAACTTACTTAATGATACATTTCTTGTGTATAGCTAATGTAGACAAATTGCTTTTTCCTCCTTTTTCTTTTATTTGTTTTTTAGTTTTATTGGCACATAATCCACATCTCATACAATTTTCAATAACTTCTTGAGGTCTATCATTGCCATTGCTTCAAAACAAAGTCTCAGCTCAACCTGAACACATTTAGTTTTAGAAATTTAGAATATTACTTTAAACTGTATTACCAAGCAGATAACACAGAGATTCACTGACACTCATTGGATGATAATAATGAAAATGAAGAAGTAGTTTGTACTGTATGTCAAATTCCTTTCATAGGAAAGGCAAAGTAACAAATTATTCTAAGAGCAAGCTCTTATTTCTAAAGAGAGGCTTTAGGAATCACTGAACCACATGCAGAGCAAGCTCTCGCACCATCTATATCATACTTGAGAGATAACAGAAATGATGGGGTTCTGAGGGACAGCATCCAGTTCCTACCAATTGCACAGGGAAAAAGGAATACTGAAAATGAATGTGTACTGTTAGATGGTGTTGCTGTGACTGACCTTGTTATAAACGAGACTTTCTCTTATATCCATCTCAGAGATCAACTTCTGCTTTTATTTCTCCATAATGAAACCATGTGGTGAGGACCCAGCTTGAGCAAGTGGCACCAGAGCTGCCATTCTCATCACATCCACTGCCTGTTCCCTCCACTCTGGTCAAGAAAGACGGAACTGTGAATCTCCTCTCTTCTGTGACTAACAACAATAACAACAACAGCAACAACAACAAAACTCACTGCCATCATGACATTTCTGACTCCTGGTGACCCCAAGAGGCAGGGAATAAATGCCCCTATGGGTTTCATGGAAGCAGATAAGCTCATTTCTCTCTCTCTGGAGTGGTTGGTGCTTTCAAACTGCTGACCTTGTGGGTAGCAGGTAACCACTATGTCCACAGGGCTCCTATTTCCGGCCTAAGTTATTGGGAAAACAATGAGATTGCAACCACTTTCTTCGATTTCTCAACAATAAAAGATAAATAAATTTTATGTAAGGACTCCCTATAAATATTTCATCCAGTTTTTCCACCAAGGAAGGTTTATAAAAAGGAAAGCAATAGTTTGTTTCTATCCCTAAACTGACCAGACTGGAATCATGGGTAATCACTATCAATAATGTAATAGGCTACACTCAGGATGTCTCACAATACATCTGCAGTTCTAAAAAGAAATTGTGATGGACTTGTTGGCTATGATTTTATCAATTCAGACTCATGGTGACCCCATGTATCAGACAGGAGGAGAACCCAGAAGATTTTCTTGGCCGTAATAATAGTGGGAGCAGTTTGATAGACTGTTCTTTGCACAGTATTCTTGGATGAGCTTGACCAACTACTCTGGGTTTGCAGCCAAGTGCAAACTATACTTTTCCAGAAGGAAAAAAGAAAAAATGGGCAGAAGCAAAATTGACAAACTGTCAGTACATTGATTTGATGAATCCAACAAATCTCAGACAAGATAAATAAGAAAATCTATACATAAACACTTTAGGGAAACAAAGATGAAGAGAAAAATCCCAAAGTAGCCATAGGGAAAAAAAGATATGTTCAATGAAGCAGGCATTTGAATAATGGGATTTTAACACAAAAATCATGGAAGCTAAAATTTATTGAAATGATATCTGCAGAGTGACTCAGAAGAAGCAGAGATATTTTGTAAACTAAATGATGCTCTTTGGATAGAAGAAGATTTTTCCATATACAAAGTTGGAGATGCAAAAAGGGAATTCAAAGGAAATGGAAAATATGTAGGTATTTCAAATGAATGTTGAACTGTATAAAAACAATGTTTCATGGAGTTAAAATATATAAGGAGAACAGCATGTAGATAAATCTTTACTTTAACAGCATGTGAAAGTAAAAGGGGGTACTTTTTATTAATTATTTTTCACTTTCTATAAAGACATATCATATTCAATGACTTTGCAGTTCTACTCATAGGTACACATCTATGTATGTACTCTGGTATGTACCCTGTATGTACCCTGGCACACAAGAGTATGCTCCCTGGTGGTCTAGTGGTTAGGCTTCGGTGCTCTCATAGGTACATACCCAAGAGAATGAATCAAAGAATATAAAAAAGGTTAATAACAACATTATTCACAATAGCTTTAAAAAAGTAACAGAAAGTAACAGCCAAATAATAGTGAGGTTGGATTAATAATTATGATGAATTTTTACTCTGGACTAACTAGCATACACAAATGAAAATAAACAGATCATATATAAAAGAAATAAGCAATATGAATAAATTTCAGAAACATTCTTGAAGAAATCATGAACAAGGGTAGAAAAGCTTGCTTTTCAGGAAAGTTCAAGAGCAGGCAAAGTTAGGCTACAGAATTTAGGGTTGCATACTTATGTAGTAAAAACTATAAAGAAAAGAAATGACTATTGAAACTTCTGTTTTTTTGCTTTCCCAAGGCAGAAAAGTGTAGTGATTTAGAAAGTGGTACAAGGGTGATTGAGGCTGTTTATACACTATGCAACTGTAACAAAGTTGAAATGGAATCTGCATTGTTTTAATTGCAATATGCAACAATTTGAGGTGATGTAACTTACAGCTCAGACCCCACATCTTCACAAAAGCTTTTTAAAAACTCAATTAACCACCCCACGTGGCAACATATTTTGACCAACTCCATGAAAAATGGTGCAGAAATGGTAAATGGTTGAGATATGCATCTTTCCCTTTGATTATCAGGGCACCCATATCAGTTCCTTTTGACAGCAAAACAAACCAATTTCTTTCTTTAAAAAATAATTTTATTGGGGGTTCATGCAACTTGTCATACAACTTGTCACACAACTATCTATTGTGTGAAGCACGTGTACATTTGTTGCAGTCATCATTTAAAAAGCATTTTCTTTATATTTGAGCTCTTGGTATCAGCTTCTTATCCCCCCTCTCCCTCCCTCTCTCTCCCTCCCTCATGAACCCTTGATAATTTGTATATTATTATTATATCACGTCTTACACTGATTGATGTCTCCTTTCACCCACTTTTCTATTGTCCATCCCCCAGGGAGGGGTTAATATGTAGATCCTGTGATCTGTTCCCTTTTTCTCCCCCTACCTTTCCCCTGACCCTCCTGGTATTGCTGCTCTCATTATTGGTCCTCAGGGGTTTATCTGTCCTGGATTTCCTGTGTTTCCAACTTTTACCTGTACCAATGTACATCTTGTGGTCTAGCTGGATTTGTAAGGTAAAATTGGAATCATGATGTGGGGGGTGGGGAGGAAGTATTAAAGAACTAGAGGAAAGTTGTGTGTTTCATCAGTGCTATGCTTCACCCTGACTGGTTAGTTTCCTCCCCATGACCCTTCTGTAAAGGGATGTCCAGTTGTCTATAGATGGGCTTTGTGTCTCCACTTCACACTCCCCGTCATTCAAAATGATAAGAGTTTTTGTTCTTTGATGCCTGAAACCTGATCCTATTGACACCTCATGATCCTCCAGGCTGGTGTGCTTCTTCATGTAGGCTTTGTTGCTTCTCAAGTAGATGGTCACTTATTTATCTTCAAACCTTTAAGACCCCAGATGCTATATGTTTTGACACCCTGGCACCATCAGCTTCCTTCACTACCTTTGCTTATGCACCTGCTTTGTCTTCAGCAATCATGTCAGGAAGGTGAGCATCATGGAATGCCAGTTTAATAAATCAAATTGTTCATGCATTAAGGGAGTACTGGAGTAGAGCTCCAATGTCCATCTGCTACATTACTACTAAACCTGTAAATATATGCATATAGATCTATTTCCCCATCATCATATATAGAATATGTTTACATATGTACATGCCTGTGTTTAGAACTCTATAAATGTCCTTTACCTCTTAGTTTTTTCCCTCTATTTCCTTTGGCTTTCCTTTTGTCCCATTGTAATGTTCAGCCTTCAATTGGGTTTCAGTAATTCCTCTCCACTACATTGCCCTTTATCAAATCCTACACCCTCCTCCCCATGGATTTTAGGTCACTTGTTGTTCCCTTATCCCTGAGTTTGTTACCACCACTTCCTTCCCCCCACTGTCCCTTCTCCATGTCCCACTGGAACCATGGACCCTGTTGTTTTTCTCTTCAAGATTGTTTTGTAGCCTATTTTATCTAGATAGGCCTGCAGTGATAAAAATACACACAAAAAACCAGATTGAGCAAAGCAAAGCAACAATAACAACAACAAAAGAAAGCAACAACAAACTAACGACAAAAAAAAAAGACAAAAAAAGAAAAGCCTGTCAATAGTTCAAGGGGGTCTAAGCTTTTCTTCTTTTTCTTTTTAGGCATCACTGCCCTCTGGTGGAGGTAGGAGGCCCAGCCTTGCTCCTGGAGAGCTGCTGCTGGATTTGAACCACCAATCCAGTGGGCCGCAGTACCGCACTCAACCACTATGTCACGGGGGCTCAGCCTGGCGTCTAACCTTTTCACAGGGGTCGCCTAAAGACTTCATCAGCCTTGCTGATGAAGATCAAGCATTGCAGGCTTGAGTATGAATTACAACTCAAAGTAGAGAAGACAAAAGTCCCCACAACTGGACCAATATATTACATCATGATAACGGGAGAAAAGATTAAAATTGAAAAGCAGTGTTTCTTGCTTGGATCACAATGAATGCTCATGGAAGCAGTCATCAAGATATCAAAACAAGAGTTGCATTAGGTAGATGTTCTGCAAAGAATTTTTTACAGTATTGCAAAAGAAGGACATTACCTTGAGGATTAGGTTGTACCAAATCATGGTGTTTCATTTGCCTCAAATGCATGTGCAAGTTGGACACTGACTAACTAAGACTGAAGACTTGATGTGTTTGAATTTTGGTGCTGGAAAAGAATATTGAAAATACCATGAACTACTGAAAGGACAAACCGATCTTTGGAAGTATGGCAAGAGTGCTCTCTTGAGGCAAGGTTTGCAAGATTTTGTCTGAAATTCTTTGCATGAAGAATTCTCAGGAGAGAACAGTCCTTGGAGCAGGCCAGCTTCTCTGCTCAGCCTTCATCAGAGAAAGGCCCTGGGTGAAATGAATCGACACAGTGACTGCAGCAATGGCCTCAGCATGGGAACAAGTGTGAGCATATCTGGTGCCTAACTGGGCAGTGTTTTTTTCTGATGTGTGAAAGGGTCCCTCTGGGTTGGAGCCGAAACAATGGCATCTAACAATGTGCCAGGAATACTCATACAATTGCTGAATATTTTAATTAATAGTTAATACTTTAAGACCAGATTGAAGAGAGTTGTAAGCATGGAAGATAGGCTTAATAAATATCAATAATAGACTGAAGTGCCTGAGTGGGTAAAGAAATGGCATCAAACCCAGTAAGCTCCCTGGGATTCATTTTCCTATTTGGAAAGTATAGGATATTTCTTCTTCAATATGGTGTGTGTGTTTCTACATAAGTATTAATGTTCAGTAATCAGATTTTAAGATATTATTGCCTTATTTGGAGTTCCAAGTAAAACTTGGTTAAGGAAAAACTTGAATAGCTGATAGATCCCCTTAAGTATTTCAAGATAAATTATACCTTAAAAAATCATTAGTGGTAAGGATCCTAGTTTTGATCAAGATAAATCTACTTCTATGTATTCTGTGTATTGTGTTTTAAAATTTTACTAACCAACAGCTAAAGTCGATGTATGCAAATTATGGAAACAAAGAAAGCATCACAGAACAATGAAAATGAATATGTCTTCATTTGCATGCTAGTAAATGAGAAGACAGCTTTCACTTCAAGATCAATGCAATTTTTTTCAGCCTATGAACACAATATATATCTAGGAGTTAACTGGATTTACTTTAGGACTAGCAATGGTTTTCCAGGAGATAGCATTAGATACATTCATTCTGGTTCACACTGGTCATAGAAGTGGAAAGAGAGCATGAACTGGATTACACATTGAGGAATCAGATGCATGCTGAACCTCTAGGTGAGGATATTAAGGGAATCACAGCCAGTAATATTAGTTTTGGAGCTTTATTTGCACCAGACATGATAAGTTTACTACAACACATCTTTGCTGCCATATTAATAGTAGAATTTATCTTTGGCCATGTGGCTAATGGTTTCATTACACTGGTGAACTGCATTGACTGGATCAAGAGACAAAAGACCTCCTTCGCTGATGTCATTCTCACAGCTCTGGCAGTCTGCAGAATTGGCTTGCTCTGGGTAATAATGACAAATTGGTATTCAACAGTCTTGAATCCATTTATGCATAGGTTAAATGTTAGAGTCATTATTGCCTGGATTATAACCAACCATTTTAGCATGTGGCTTGCTGCTTGCCTCAGTATATTTTATTTGCTTAAAATAGCAAATTTCTCTAACCTTCTCTTTCTTCACCTGAAGCGGAGAGTTGAAAGATTGGTAATGTTGATAATCCTGGGCACTTTGATCAGTTTGGGTTTTCAATTTGAAGCACTCAGAAGACAGGAACACATCCCAAGGAACGATCCTGAAGGAAATGGGACCTGGAAGACCAACACATGTGACCCAGAGTGTTTTTCACTACTGGCTGTATTCACGGTAACAAACTTTCTACCCTTTTTCACGTCTCTGATATCTCTTCTGCTGCTAATCTTTTCCCTGTGGAAACATCTCAAGAAGCTGCAGCTGAATGGCAAAGAATTTCAGGGTCCCAGCACCACGGCCCATGTCAAAGCCATGCTTACTGTGACCTTATTCCTCTTGCTGTTTGTCATCTATTTTTCATCTCTAACAACATCAGGTTGGAATTCTGAAACACAGAAGAGAAAGCAATCTTTCATTCTTTGGGAGGCGATTGGAATCATTTATCCTTCAGGCCACTCATTTGTTCTGATTTTGGTAAACCAGAAGCTAAGGCAGACCTTTCTGTCAGTTCTGAGACAGCTGGGTTGCTGGCTAAAAGAAGGAAAATCTTAATAGGTAAGAGCATTTTTATGTGTCTTCGAGTTGAAAATTAAACAGATGGAATGTTTGCAGACACAAGGGTTAGTCAAAAAGTTTCGCTGATGGGATTTCAGTTCATACAAGAATGTATTCATTCCAAATAAAATCACTTAAACACGACTCTGCAAGGTTACAGACAGGTTATCTGAGTGATGTACATATCTTAGTCTCTTTCGGTTGCCCTAAAAAATGTCCTAATCAAAACCATATTCTTTGTGGGCGGTTGCTCCGTCAGTTAAGTTCACAGCACTGAGGTCAGCTCATAAAGTTATGGTGAGTGCTTTGCTGTTTTTAATTCCAAAGGGATCATTTTGATGGATTTATTCAAACACACAGCTTGACCATGGGGGTTTATTATTATTAGAAAGTTTTAAGAAAATAAAAACTTCCTTGGTTCTAGGAACTACCTTTTTATTCCCCTTAAGGTAAGCAGCCACTCCTATGAGCCACTTATTAGGAAACCTAACCTCATCTGCTCTGAAGTCTGGATTTGGACCCTTTAGGCTTCTTTCCCCTGCCCCAAACTCCAAGGACATGTAAAAGAAACACAATTTTCATCCCCTCAGAATACCCAAACTGTTGTCTTGATGTGAATCACTCCAGAGAGTTGAAAATATTGCCTCTAGAAGTATATAGGTATCTAATATTTTGATATCTGATATTTTAATATAATAATGGTTTTTATTACTTTGTAGCAATATTGTTTGGCTTGCTAACATATTTTATTCTTCTTTCTGGGTTTCTTATAGCCTATGTGACAGTAACAGCCTGAGCTTGGAAGCCCATAGAGAAAGTAGGGTGGTTTAAGCCTACACGTAGTAAGCCTACTAAGTGACTCCATGAGAAGATGACCTGGTGGTGACCTCCCTTAAAGATGAAGTAAAAGCCCATTGTCATTGGATAGATTTTGAATTTTAGTGACCCTGTAGAACAGAGTGCAATTTCCCCATAGAGCTTCCAAAGTCTTATATCTTTATGGAAGAATATTGCCCAATTTTTGTCCGGAGTAAGGGTTCCTTGATTTGAACCATGGACCTTTCAGTTAGCAGCCTGGCCTTTTACCACTGCATACCAAGACTCCTCCATAAAGAGTACAGCTGATAAAACCTGAGGGGAAGTTCTATGATGTCATTTGAGCTTGCAATGTGTCAAAGTTGACTCCATGCCACCCAACAGCAACAATATGTAATGATGCAGTTGAGTAGTTTTCAAAAGTGTCCCATGAACTACATTACCTAAACTTATCATTAAAATATACAAGATCTTTTTTTCCTTTATATTCTGTGTAAATCACAAAATAAGTGATTTTAAGACTGTCCTATTGGATCATATAGCCATCTGCCTTTCACACACATGTGCTATGTTTTCCTTTTCCAATTGAAACATTCATGATCTATATGCTTTATTGAGAATTGACCACTTTTATCTGGTGACCATTGCTATTTTCCATTGTAATTTGTAGCATGGATGTTTAATACAGTGTATTACAGGTTATTTGCATAAATGTCTAATCTTTTCCACATCTAACACATTATCAATAAGCTGATTCTAATAGTGACCCTATTTAACCCAGACTTACTCTTGCAGGTTTCCAAAATTGTGTGTGTGTTTAGCATAAAACATTATTGTGTTTTCAGTGCACATTTATAAAGCAAATAATTTTATTGGGGGTTTGTACAACTCTTATTACAATTCATCCATCCATCCATCCATCCATCCATTGTGTCAGACACATTTGTACATATGTTACCTTCATTGTTTTCAAAGCATTTTCCTTCTACTTGAACCTTTGGTATTAGCTCCTTATTTTTGTCCCTCTCATTCTCCCTCCCTCCTTCCCTCATGAACTCTTGATAATTTATAAATTATTATTATTTTTTCATGTCTTTCACTGTCCAATGTTTTCCTTTACCCCCTTGTCTGTTGTCTACCCTCCCTCCCCCATAGGGGATTATAGGTAGGCCGTTGTGATTGGTTCCCTTTCTCCCCACACCTTCCCCTTCCCTTCTTGGTATGGCTACTCTCAATATTGGACTGAGGGATTTATCTGTACTATATTTCTTGTGTTTCCAGCTCTTATCTGTACCCATGTACATGGTCTGGTATAGCCAGATTTGTATGCTAGAATTAGGGTCATGATTGTGGGAGTAGGAAGCATTAAAGAACCAGAGGAAAGTTGTATGTTTCATTGGTGCTATACTGTACCCTGACTGGTCTGTCCCCTCCCCACGATCCTTCTGTAAGGGGATGTCCAATTGCATACAGACTGGCTTTCAACCTCCACTCTGCACTACCCCCCCCTCCCCTTATTCACATTCTGACTTTTTGCTCTGGATCTTAGATGCCTGATTTCTGAGCCCATCAACACATCATGATCACAAAGACTGGTGTGCTTCTTTCATGTGGGCTTTGTAGCTTCTCAGCTAGATGGCTGCTTGTTTATCTTCAAGCCTTTAAGACCCCAGACACTATGTTTTTTGATAGCGGGGCTTCATCAGCTTTCTTCACCACATTTGCTTAGGTACCCACCTTGTCTTCAGTGATTGTATCAGAAAAGTGAGCATCTCAGAGAGCATCTCAGAGTGCCGGATTATTAGAACAAAGTGTTTCTGTGTTGATGGAATACTTAAGTTGAGAGGTCCAATGTCCACCTGCTGATTAGGCTGCTTTTAGATATGAAATTCTCTCTTTATATATAGCCCTTTCTTAAATATATGAGAGTAACTGGCTTTGTTTCTCTAGAAGACTGAGCCTAACACACCATCCGATGCATAATCTACTATGCAATGAAGGTTCCTTCTTGGTGGTCGAACACTGACTGGCACTGAGTTAATTTTGACCTATAGCAACTCTCTGTAGGGATTCTGAGACAGTAAATATATTATTATTATTTTGGGGGGCATCACTGCTCTCCGGTGGTGGGAGCAGGAGGCCCAGCCCCACTGCTGGAATTGAACCTCCGTCCCAGTGGGCCGCAGTCCCGCGCACAACCACTGTGCCACCGGGGCTCAGCGAGACAGTAAATATTTTATAGACTCATATTATCTCATCTTTTTTCTACAGAGTGACTGGTAGTTTGAACTGCCAACATTGGGTTGCTAACGAATGCTTCACCCACAACAACATCAAGACACCTTTGTTCCGAGTCCCATAGCCATAACCAAACCCACTGCTAGACTGTTGATTCTGAAAGATAACAACCTTGTAAATCTTTACTTGAGACAAGAGTTGTATCTTTATTTCAAATACTGTCTGATAAATATTCAATAAAGACATGCTGGGCAATCCTTTTTGGAAGGAAGAAATATCGCTGAGCATTTAGATGGTGGAAAATCCTGGATTTATTTTATTGGCTGGTCTCATTCTCTCATGCTCACTATATTTTTATTCTTTCCACTTCCCAAGAAGTTTAAAATGGGCAAGTCTCTATTCAAATCCTACATCTAGTAAATTGAAAATTGATGGAGGTTGAAAATCAATGATACCAATGTTCAAAATGAGACCAAAATTCAAAATGTATGACTTTACAAAAATATTATTTTGGTTTTTCTGCCATTTAGGCACTAAATTCTAAACCACACAGCGAAGATGTATGCTTATGATATGTTTTCCACATAAAATTCTTATCTCATAGGTTATAGAAAAGAAAGAAAGCTTTTCAAATAAAGAATTCAGAGACATGCAGTATAGCCCCTGTACAACACAGACACAGAGACCAAATGACACACATATATGGGATATAATTCTGGAACCTGACTTTCATACAAAATGATAAGAAGTGGACTGAATATCACATAGGGAAGAAATAGAATGCGTCAGTGAGAGAGAAGCTAGGTGAATTATTGGCTGTCCTGACAAAGGGGGGCTGTTTTGAATTCCTGACTACACAGGCGTGACAGCACAGAGGAGAGATCCTCTTTTGTTCTCAACATCTTCCTGGTTAGCAGAAGTGTGGCTAGCCCCGCCATTACCCATGCAGCACTGGTAGCATCCCACCTCTGTACAACCAATACTCTTTGCGTAAGGTGAAGCTCTATCCTGCTGGGTCAGGTTTCTGGTGTACCATCTAAGTTTGCAGAGGCATTGTATGAAGTTCATTTCATCAGACTACCAGACTTGTAATGCCAGTTCTGGCCACTTGTGGGGGAGCAAGAACTTCTTCCCTTAACCAACTGCTTTGACCTCAGCTATTCTGTCAACCCGAAAGAGTTTCTTCCAGGAACAACCCCGCTGAGTTCATCCACCGTCTGACCTAGCATGAACTATTTTCCATATCTGGGTCCCTGAGGACCGAAAATATCCAAGTCAGCAGGAACCCTGGCTAGCATTGGTTGCCCCAACCCCTTTCTCTTCTTCTTGCCCCATGAGCTATTTGGCTGGCAGAGGGTGTCAACCCTCTGGAAAGGAGAACTGATAAAAGCAGGAGAAACAGAAAAGAAACTCAGAGAAGTGGGTTGAGAGGATGACAATGAAAGAGATGAAACAAAATATGTATGAATTATTGACTGTGCACCTGATAAACTGATCTGCAAAATCACCCAACTTACAATAAAATGTTAGAAAGAAAGAGAATGGAAGGTTACAAATAAATAATCTTATATATATTTAAAGATTCTCAATCAAGATGAGCAATAGCTAGATGAACGCATAGACACACAGCTGAAGAGGTTTAGGCGAGAGCATGGGAATAAACTCACAACATATATAGATTTGACATAGGATATTTGTGCATATATATATATATATATATCTTTGCTGTTAATATATCCGTGAATTTGGTGTTGCATACAGAAGGCATAGTTCTTAAAACTTCTTAGACATAATCAAACACCTTGAGAGAATGAGTCACTCAGAAACTCAATCTCAGGTGACTGGTATCACTTAGTTCACAAAGACAGTGGTTTTACATACTACTTTGATGAGTAGCAACTGGGACCCTAAGAACATGTGAGTGGCTATCTGACATGCATCTGTCAGGTTCTCCTTGAGCAGTGGAAAGAAAAACGATGAAAATCAACTTGTGATCACTAGAACTTGATGGTTCTTCTGTGAGATCTGCACTTCTTAGAATAATGGAACATCTGGAATCAAGTGAAAATATTTGCTACAGTAGAATTATTTGAAGGATTGGGAAAGAAGGAGGGCTGGAGATGGGAAATACTGTAATAGGGTTGCATATGTGATGTTACATTGAGGAGATTGTAACAAATAAGAGGAAACAGAGTGTGTATGAATGACTGAATATAAAACTGATGACCTGCTATGTGAACTTTCACCTAAGTCAAAGCAAAGAGATGTTTATTTTATTTTTTAAAAATAATTTTATTGGGGGCTCTTAGAGCTACTACAACATTCAGTACATCATTTGTATCAAGCACATTTGCACACATGCTGCCACATACATTTCCAAACATTTTCCACTTGAGCCCTTGGTACAAGCTCCTTTTTAAAAAAAAAGCTCCTCTTTCCCCTCCCCCTTTTTTAATGAATCATTTTATTGGGGGCCCATACAACTCCCATCACAAGCCATACCAACATCAATTGTATGCAGGCCACATTTACAAACCCATTGCCATCATCACTCTCAAAACATCCTCCCTCCCTCCAGGCCCCCAGTATCAGCTCTCTATATTACCCTTCCTCCCCCTCTTCCCCTTGAACCCTTAGTAATTTACAAATTGTTATTTTTTCATCCTGTACACTGTTCAATGTGTCCCAACACTCGCTTCCCTGTTTTCCATGTCCCAGAGAGGAGGCTACGTGTAGATCTCTGAAGTTGGTTCTCCCTTTCTATTCCTCCATCCCTCCACCCTCCTGGTATTACCACTCCTATTATTAGTCTTGATGGATCATCTATCCTAAGTTTCCCATGTTTCCAACTTCACTGTACATCTCCTGGTCTAGCTGGATTTATGTGGTAGAATTGGGGTCATGATAGTAGGTGGGAGGCAGCATGGGAACTAGAGGAAGGTTGCATATTTCATAGCTCCTACCCTGTGTCTTAACTGTCTCATCTCCTCCTTGTAATCCCTCTGCAAGAGGCTGTCACCTCACCTATTGATGGGCTTTGGGTCCCCAATCTGTACTCCCCCTCATTAATAATAATATAATTTTAGTTCATTGATGCCTGACACTGGATCCCTTTACCACCTCATGATCACACAAGCTGGTGTACTTCTTCCGTGTGGGCTTTATTGCTTTTGAGCTGAATGGCCCCTTGTTTATTCAAGCTTTTAAGACCCCAGACACTATATCTTTTGGTAGCCGGGCACCATCAGCTTTCTTCACCACATTAGCTTATGCACAGATTTGTCGTCAGCAATCATATCAGGAAAGTGAGCATGCAATGTTATGCTTTTTAGTTCTAGAAGCCTGATATCTAATCCCTTTGACATCTCATGATTCCACAAGCTAGTGTGCTTTTTCCATAAAGCACTAAGAGTGTGCACCAGAGCGTAGAGTCACAGATGGAGTGCCAAGGATATACTTTGAGGCCAGGGTATTGGCACCCCATCCGAGTCAGCCAGGGGTCACTCTAGGAGGTCAACTACCGACCTTGAACTTTATATAGGTTTTTATATTGCTATTATTTTTATTATTCTGTTACATATTGTATAGTACATTGAGGGGGTTTCTTGCTGTTGTTATCATTGTTTTATTTGCTTCAGTTGCTCCATTTTAGGAGACCTTTTTTGTACGTATTGTTACCTCTGTAGGTCTTTTTAGGCAAGATAGACTGGACAAAGAGATTGGAGGCGAAAATGACAGGACTGATGGTTTCAGGGTAGGGGACACTGAAGAGGGGGAGGAGGGGGAAAGGTGGTGATGTCGGCCAGCCCAGGAAAAAGGGAATAACAACTGATACAAATTCAGGGACAAGGTGGGTGAGAGAAGGCCGATAGGGATTGATTAAGACTAATGTAACAGAGAGAAAATACTGAAACCCAAATGGAGACTGAGCATGATAGTGGGACAAGAGGGAAGCAAATGGAAATAGAGGAAGGAAATGGGGGATAATGGGCAATTATAGAGGTTCAAATACAGGTATGTACATAGGGGCATATATTTATAAATGAGGATGGGGAAAGAGATTAACGTGTATACTTATAGGGTTAGTAGTAGGACAACAGATGGGCATTGGACCTCCACTCAAGTAGCTCCTTGGTTCAAGAACACTTTGTTCTATTAAATTGGCATCCAAATATGCTCACCTTTCCGATGTGATCACTGAAGACATATGTGTGCATTAGCGAAGGTGGTGAAGAAAGCTGATGGTGCCCGGCATCAAAAGATGGAGTGTCTGGGGTCTTAAAGGCTTGAAAGTAAACAAGCAGCCATCTAGCTCAGAAGCAACAAAACCCACATGGGAGGTGTTTATTTTTTAATTTAAAAAAGAATATAGACCATAAAATCCCACACAACAACATTTAGTCATTTTTTACCATAGACTGTATGGAAGATTATTAGATTTAGTACAAGGAAGTGAAGACTTCTGCAATAGGAATGAAAACAAATCATACTCATGGTCTGAGCATATAAATTGATATAAGTTTGTATCCTAGTTTAGAAAATCATTATTTCAAGTCTTTGAGTGAAGGGAGAGACCGGGAATTTTAATCACTTCTCCTGTTTTCTATCTTGAAAATCTCTTTTAAATTTCAGGTAGAAGTCACAATCATGAAACTCAAGTCTTCTCTGTCTTGAAATACTTAATGTAAGAATGATAAAGAAATTGTACATTATTGCAACAAACCATTCTGAAATACATTAAAATTATTTGTAGAAATGTATATATGGGGGAGGTGTCAGAGGGTGATATGTAGAGAGGGAGTGGGGTACTAACCCACCCAAGAGGAGTGTATTTTTTATATCTCCACAGGGAAAGAGGGGCCAAACTTAAATCCGGTGATCCAGGATGTGGATGCAGCATGATGCCATGGAGCAGAGAACCATTGGAGAGGTCAGAGAGCACAACCCCAATCCTAACTACAGGGGCAGCTGCCTCTCCCACAGGGGAGTTTGCCTTGGAGGTCAGCACTGAAGCTGCAGCTTGGGAAGTGAGATATGCCTGATCAGGGCACATGAGAACAAACGAAGGGGGAGGAAGATAGAATGGCGTATATCCTGGCCCACCAAGACTTCAGGATGATATTCCCACTCAGAACAGCCAATACAGAGGGAGGATCATATGGCCAGCCCCAATATGAAATAGAACTACCCTCACTGACCCAAAACCTTTTGGGGTCAACAATGGAGAAACAGGGCCAGGGTTATACTCTGTCTGGCCCAACCACACCATGGCAAAAAAAGCTAAGGGTGTGCAACAGAGTATGGAGTTCCAGATGGAGCACTAAGAATATACTTTGGGGCCAGAGTGTGGCACCCCGTTTGACTCAACCAGGGGACACTTCTGGAGGTCAACAGGCCAACCTTAAACTATTTACAGGTTTTAATATTATTATTTTTATATCTTTACATATATATATATATAGGACATTGTTTTTTTTTAATGTTATCATTGTTCTATGTTCTTTGGTTGCTTCATTTTAGCATGCTTTTTTTTGTACATGTTGTTTTCTCTGCAGGTCTATCTAGATAAAATATGCTGGATGAACAATCTGGAGGTGAAAACGATCGGAATGATGGTTCCACGGTGGACGTGGGAGAAGGGAAGGAGGGGAAAAGGAGGTGGTGTTGATCAGCCCAGGGATAAGGGAATAAGAAGTGATTCAAAGTCAGTGACAGGGTGGGCATGAGAGGTCCGATAGGGATTGATCAAGACTAATGTAACAGAAAATACTGAAACCCAAATGGAGGTTGAGCATGATAGTGGGATGGGAGGAGGTATATGGAAATAGAGGAAAGAACTGGGGAGTAAGAAGCGTTTATAGCAGTTTAAAAACAGGCATGTACATAAGTGCATATAGTTATATATGACAATGGGGAAATGGGTCAACGAGCATATACCTATAGGGTTAGTATTAGGACAGCAGATGGGCATTGGACCACCACTCAAGTACTTCCTCAGTGCAAGAACATTTTGTTCTATTAAATTGGCATTCCATGATGTGCACCTCCCTGACGTGATCACTGAAAACAAATGTGTGCTTAGGCAAAGATGGTGAAGAAAGCTGATGGTGCCGGGCTGTCACAAGATATAGCATCTGTGGTCTTAAAGGCTTGAAAGTAAACAAGCGGCCCTCCAACTCAGAAGCAATAAAGCCCACATGGAAGAAGCACACCAACTTGTGGGACCATGAGGTGTCAAAGGGATCAATGGTCAGGTTTCAAGAGCTAATAATCATAACATTATATGCTCACTCTCCTGATATGATAGCTGACAACAAATATGTGCATAAGCAAATGTGGTGAAGAAAGTTGTTGGTGCCCTGCTATCAAAAGATATAGCATCTGGGGTCTTAAAGGCTTGAAGGTAAACAAGCAGCCATCCAGCTCAGAAGCAAGACCATATGGAAGAAGCACACCAGCCTGTGAGACCACGAAGTGTCAAAGGGATCTGGTATCAAGTATCAAAGAACTAAGAATTATATCATTATAAATGAGGGAGAGTGCAGATTGGGCACCCAAAACCCACCAATAAGTAAAATGATATCCTCTTACAGAGGGTTGCAGGGAGGAGATGAGCCAGTCAAGGTACAGTGTAGTAGCAATGAAATGTGCAACTTTCCTCTAGTTCTCAAATGCTTCCTCCCACGCACTATCATGACCCCAATTCTTCCAGACAAATCCAGCTAG
Organism: Nesogale talazaci; assembly: GCA_004026705.1. NCBI lineage: Eukaryota > Metazoa > Chordata > Mammalia > Afrosoricida > Tenrecidae > Nesogale > Nesogale talazaci. The sequence goes on from PVJH01009517.1 coordinate 27,860, forward strand.
AGCAGGGGATATACACTGGAGTTGGAAATATGTGGAATTTAAGATAGATGATCCCTCAGGACTAGTGGAAGGTGTGGTGATATTTGGAGGGAGGGTGGAGGGTTGGTGGAGAGAAAGGGGGAACTAATTTCAGGGATCTACATATGACCTCCTCTCTGAGGTGCAGACAACAGGGGGTATGTGTGTGTGTGAAGGAACACATTGGATAGTATACAATATGAAAAGGTAATAACAATTTGTAAATTATTAAAGGTTTATGGGGGATGAGAGGGGAGGGAAGGGAAATATAGGGAGCTGATATTGGGGGCCTAAGTGGAGGGAGGATGTTTTGAGAGTGATGATGGCAACAAGGGTGCAAATGTGGCCTGCAGACAGTTGATGTATGTATGGATCATGATGTGAGGTGTATGAGCCCCCAATAAAACGATTTATAAAAAAAAAGGAGGAGCTTATACCAAGGGCTCAGGTAGAAAACATTTGGAAGTAAAGATGGCAACATGTGTACAAATGTGCTTGATACAAATGATGTAGTGAATGTTATAAGAGCTGTTAGAGCCTCTAATAAAATCATTGGAAAAAAATAATAGCCCTCAGTAAAAAAAATGTATATATTATAAAAAAACTTATAAAATTGAACTCATTGTCATTTTTGGCAGATGATAAAATGCAAATATATTAATGTTTCAATTTATAGTAGAGTTTTTTGGTCTTTAAAGATTTTTTATTACATATTTTTATTGGAGGCTCTTACATCTCTAATCACAGTCCATAGTTCTTATCAAAAAGAAATGCTACATGATTATATTGTGTTTCGGTGCTATGACACTTTAATAAAAATATGTAAAACTTAGAAGAAATGGTCTTCAAATTCTGTCCACTTTATTGTTCATCACTTATTTACCTCAGTACAGTAAATATAAAGCATATCAGACTTGTTTGCTACTGGCTTCACAGGACCTAAAAGAAAGCAGCACATGGAATAAATGATTTGTAATCAATAAAGAGGTTAATGAAGGAATTACTTATATTATAGTCAAAGAAGGAACTGCCTATATTAGAATTAAAAATGAAATATAACACAAAGCATGCTGGTTGCATGATTTCTTGTTCTGGTATCATGTTGAGGTCATAGGCTTATTCAAGTGGTAGCAATGTTTAGAACACATCGATGTCTATTGCACAAGTCTAAAACATCGACTTGGAAAAGTTGCATCGTGTGTGTGAAATGCTGACAGGCAGAACATGAAAATGAGACGGCACCATCACAATGTTGTTTGGTGCTAGCGTCCGCTCTGACGGATAGCGACCTTGTGCATCAAAGGACTAAACAATGCCTGGCTCCAAGCTGTCCTCACAACTGTTCTTACATTCGGGCCCATTGTTGCAACCACTGTGTCAGTTCATCTTGCTGATGGCCTTCTTCTTTTTTGCCGCCCCTTGACTTTACCAAGTATGATATCCTTCTCCAGGGACTGGGCTTATCTGACAGCATGCCCAATGTCTGTGAGATGAAGTCTCACCATCCTTGCCTGGAAGGAGCACTGTGGCCCTCATTCTCCCAATATAGATTTGCTTGTTCTCCATCAGTTCATCTTTGAGCTTCCTTACTCAAATGCCCAGCTTTCACACTCATAAGATGCAATTGAAAATACCATGGCATGAGTCAGGTACACTGCGGTCTTCAAAATCACATCTCTGCTTTGTAGTCCTCTGAAGAGATTTTGTGCGGAAGAGTTACCCAATCTGATGCTTCTCTTGATCTTTTGACGGCTGCTTCCGGGAGCATTGACTGGGGATCCCAGCAAATGAAGCCCTCAACAATTTCAATCTTCTCACTGTTTATCAGGCTATTAGTCCAGTTGTGAGGGATTTTGACTTGCCAACATTGAATTATAATCAATGATGGGATTCAATTAATTTAACAATCCTGGTGGTCATTTTAAGGATAAAAAAAGATATGCTGAAAAGTAGCTTATTATTTCATACAGTTAATATTTACAAGCAAACAGTTAAGGAGGCTATAACAAAACTAGATGAAGTTAAAAGAAAGTATGTGAAATTCTTAAAGAAAAAATATTAAATAATATCTGGCAAAAAACCAATAAAACTGCTTTTATTTAAGGGTATTCCTTTGGTTTCTTGATAAACTAACAGCGATTGTTCTGATAATGTTTTAAGTTGTTTGAACCCTTCCAGGAATTGCATAATTCATTCAATATCTGGTGGGGACTTGGGAGCACAGCACAAAGCTGAAGCCAAGGGCAGCATGTCATCCTCTGGTTGTTTGGCACTTTTTTCTCTAACAAACACAAGAGATTAAGTATGTAGTAGTACATCAAAAGTATAAGGAGTTTTATGAAATAAATGAATTAACATTCCAAGTATAGTTTCTAATTTTTTATATCTATGGACTAAATAAAACTTTCTGTAGATGCTCAGAATACACTAAACTATTGTGCAGATGAATGTTAGAAAAGAGGAAATAAGGCAGATTTGTGATTTCCATCGTGTGGCCGTGCAGCCGCTCACTTTAGAGAAGTCTGATTACAAGTGTCATTTTAACTACTAGTTTGCCAGACGCAGCAAAATGTTAGGTATCAGTTCTGCAGAAGTGGTGTGACCAGCGGAATCCCACTGCTGGTTGGGATCCACGCTGAAAGCTGCAATCCTTGATCTTCACGAACACAATAGCTTTTTAAAACCATGCACCATATCTTGCGATGTTAGCACATTGCATTTCTATTGTGAGTGGAATCCTCTTATTATGATATTTTCAAATTGACTATGGCATACAACACAATGGCACTTGATTTTTTAAAAAACTATTGACATATAACCTGACTACTATGGGGTTTTAGATCTCATATGTTTCAAAGTATCCTTTTTAAATTGGTTTTATTACCATATTATAAACCTACAATATCTTGCTGAGCCCTGGTGGCGTAGTGGTTGAGTGCAGGACTGTGGTCCACTGGGTTGGTGGTTCAAATCCAGCAGGAGCAAAGCTGGGCTTCCTACCCCACCAGAGGGCAGTGATGCCCCCCCCCCCAAAAAAAACCCTTCAAAATCATGAAATAATGACTTGTTTATCTTCAAGTTATCTTGTTGACTCTCTTACCTTGATACTGCTAATATCAAAGCCAAGGGCAAGAATTATTTCTGAAGGGCAAGTTTAGGGCTTTAGACCTCATTTCTAACAAGATGGTAAAGTGTCCTACAATGACTAGCTACAATAAATAAATGAGGGACCAAATGAAATAGATATTGATGATTACCCTGGAACCCTGAGCTTCAGAGGAAAGGATAGAGATTTAAGTACTGAGTAAGAAAATAAAATAAACAAAAGGCACAAGAAAAGACACAGATGGGCTAATTGTCTTTCCACCTAATGTGACATGGGCATCTTGGACATGGACAAGCAGAATTCCATTGAGAGAGTGGCCTGGCCCACTGGTGCCTGACAACATCAAAGGTGAGCTCCTCTCTGGTTCCCGGCATCCTCATGGTGATCAGAAGTGCATCCAGCTCTACATTCACCCACCCAGTGATTGATGACACCCAACTCTCACTCCTTTGCAGCTCCACTACCCTCTGGTTGGCCACTCTCAGGGAATGGGCACTGGGTGCATAGTCCATTGTCTAGACTAGACTAGAGGCACAGCATGAACTTCTTTCTCCCCATCAGAATAGCAGAATCTGTAGTGCTGGGTCCCTGGCTATTGTCAATGGGCAATAAATTCTTCTCAAACAAGTCTAAAGAATTGTTTTAAAAGACTATTGATGCCAAGGCATTTGTGTGAATCATAAAAATTATGGATAACCTTGAGGAGAATGGGAATTCCAGAACACTTCATTGTGCTTGCATGGAATTTGTACCTGGGTCAAGAAGCTGTGGACCAGAACAAGGGAATACTGCTTGGATTAAAATCAAGAAAGGTGTGTGACAAGGTTATATCCTCTCATCATATTGATTCAATTTGTATGTTGAGCAAATCAGAGAAATTAGAAAATATGGCATCAGAATTGAAGGATGCCATATGCAGCAGACACAAATTTGCTGGCTGAAAGTGAGGAGGACTTGAAGTATTTGCTGATAAAGATCAAGAATTGTAGCCCTCAGCATGGATGGCAGCACAATGTAAAGAAGACCAAAATTCTCACAACTGCACCAATGGGTAAAATCCGGGGAGAGAGAGAGAGAGGTTTGACATTGTCTTTTGGTCTTGCTTTGATCCAAAATCAGTCCTCATGGAAGCAGCAGTCAAGTCTTTAAAAGAAGAGCTGCATTGGGAAATTTTGCCGTACAAGACCCTTTTAGAGTATTGAAAATCAAGTTTATTACTTTGAGGATTCAGATGTGCCTCATGGTATTTTCAATTGCCTTTCAGGAATGTGAAAGGTGGCTATCGAATAAAGAAGACTGAAGAAGAACAGATGCATTTGAATTGAGATGCTGGAGAAGAATACTGAAAGTGCCATGGACTGCTTGCTAAAGGGATCAAACCATCTGCCTTGGAAGGAGTACTGCCAGATTGTCCATTAGAGGCAAGGATGGCAGGACTTTGTTTGAGAGACCCTCAGGAGTGGCCCTCCCTGAAGAAGGAAATCATGTTTGCTGAAGTAGAGAGCCAGCAAAGAGGAGGAAGGTCCTCGAGGAGAGGGGTTGACACTGTGGCAGCAACAATGGGCTGAAGCACAGGAGCTGTTGTGAGGAGGGCATAGGACTGGGCAGTGTTTCACTCTGTTGTGGGCTGGAAGCCCCTGGATGGCACCGAACACCACCACCACCACCACCACCACCACCACCACCACCACCACCACCAACAGCTTGTCTCTCTGTCCCATAGCTGCCTTCTGGGCTGAAAGAATTCCTTCCAAATAGAAGCCTTTTGAACTCAGCCCCCATTTCAACTGGTATGAATTACATTTGGGTCAGTTTCCCTGGCCCCAGACGATATATGGGCCCTGGAAATTCAGTCTACTCTCCTTCCCTTCACCACCTTGTGACTCCTTTTCTAAGCTGGAAGAGGGTTTCAGCACATTCTGGGAACCTTGATACCCACAGTTCTTTCTCTTCTCTCCCCCCACCCCGCCGTTTTTTGGGGAGTCCTTTTTATCTACCTGCTTTCCCCCACTAGTTTGTTAATTTTCCAATTTTTAATGAATTTCTCTTTTGGCCATTGCTTTCTGTGTTTTCTTTCTTTGTTTATGTTGTGCAGTGAGAGACAGAAACTTTGCCACGCGGCGCAGCCACACTCCTATATCCTGTAGCCACACCTATGGGGCTAAGGCTCGATTACGTTCACCGGTGGGGTTTGACTAAGGTCTCATCAACATTAAAACATCACTTAGATACAAATATAACCACACCACAATGTTTCAGAGACAACAGGCCATTTCATTTCACATGAAGAAGCAACACCAAATGATTCGAACAAGTGACCAATAAACAGGAAACTTCTTCCCACAAAGAAAGATATTGTGACCACTTGTTAAGACATTCAAAAGAAAAATGTTTAGGTTGGATCAACAAAAAATTGCAAGTGAAATAGAAGAAAACAGAAAAAATCTAGAAGATTTCATGAAAATGGTACAAGAACAAACTGACAAATAAATGAAAAAATTAGAAACCATACAAAAGCAAAAGATATAAATCTGAAAGAGAATATTGAGACTGGCTCTTATGTTACAAATAGAATGACTTTGAGGGGGGATGAGGGGCAAGGGGTAGCCCAAAGTTGAGGTGCAGGGGTCTCTGCAGTATAGACACTTCAGGGCCTCAATCTTTATTAGAGGCAGGCTTATACATTTCCAGTACATAGCCTGCAACATGTGATTATGCAAAGGGACAGTTTATAATTTGAAGGTTTACAAAGAAGCATGAACACATAAGTCAAGTTATTCACAGACGTGCGGAGGGGGAGGAGAAGATTGGAAACATGGCCTAGCTGATAAGTTTGCAGACTACTGCGTTCTGTCACTTTAGTCAGGGGACAGGAGGCCAATGTCTGTTATGTCAGGTGGAGAGACAGGCCAGTCCTTGCTTCATCAGCTCCGATGGCTGAGTCATTAGCATTCTCCCATGAGCCATGAACTGTAGAAGGTGATGGTCCTGTCCCATTCACCTAAGGCTGCAAACTGCTTTACCTCTCATCAATGTGGAAGAGTAAGTGAAGATTTTAGAAATAGACAATGTACTGAGTCACTAAGGAATGGAACTGAATCAATGGAAAGCTGAATTAGTGAGCCTGAGGACAAGTCTCTCAATAGTACTCTGCTACGGGAAGAAACAAAACAAAGAACAAGCAAAATTTGAAGAAAGTCTAATAATTACATGGGACCTCATTAAGAGAATTAACTAACATGTGATCAGAATTTCAGAACAGGAAAATGTTATAAAAAGCCTAGAAAAAATTGTCAAGGGATTGGAAGAAAACAAACTGACATTATGAGACTAATCATAACCTAGAAATAATATCTCTGTATTCTATTTTACATCATCAAACCCCATGGTGGTTCTAAAAGTTAGACCTATGCTTCTGAATATGGTGTTGAATTCAAGTCCAAAATTGCTTAGGCACGATGCCTTCCAAGTGAGAACAGAAGATAGTTTAAGATATCCGAGGACTCACACAAGCGTGCATTGAATACAACCCACTCCTTGAGAAACTAAGATACACTCATGTTTTCAAGTTCAGTTTTTTCCATATCTGATCTGAGGGGTTTCACAGGGTTTGCATGTTCAAATTAATGCTTTATTATCACCATGTTGTTTGAACACTTTCAGCTGAAAAGGGGGTGTAAGGAAATGGCATGCGGATCACCCCGACCTCAGAGAGACCTCCACTGTTCCACTTCCTTTACCCTTTTCTAATACCAATCATTGTTTGCAGGATACTCCACTTCTATGCTGGTTTTGATAACTTATTGCAATGACCATATAGAACTCATATACAATACCTATGATGATGGAGCTTATTAGAAAAGTTAACTAGTCATCACTATACAGGATCACGAAATGTTAAGGTTATAAGTTCTTTTGTCCATAGTCGTGCCTCTTCTCAGCCATGTCAGCAGACATGCCTATATGGTCCTTTGTCTCTTTCTTGTCATCTTCCCTCTGCAATGCAATATAGCTCTTCTTTTAGCTACATGGTCCTTGATCTCTGCCCTTCTCAGGAAATCCCTTCTTTAGCACTGATAGAAGTCCATTGGACTGCCCACTCTGCAAGCCAGTCTCCTGCCTGAAGGCCCACTGATTTATTTGTTCTATGGACCCAGGAAGCCTGCTACTCTTCCTCATAGGTCTACTTCCTGGTCTTATCACAGCTCTTTGCTCTGTCTCATGGTCTTAGTGCTGTGGCCTCTGTTGCCTCTACTGACTCTCTCACTTCAGGTATGGACCTGGCATGTGGTTCTTCTTTCTTGATGCTTACTAGATTCTCAGTTGCCCCTTCTGAGATGATCCACTGTATACTAACAAACTGTCAAAAAACTGACAAAGCCCCGAGTTAGAATCTTTTACCTCTTATTTGCATACTTGCATAGCGTTGGGAATTACAAATATTTTGGATAGAAGAGGCATACAAAATAATATCATTTCACCCCAGGATGGTCTTGCATGAGTCCACTAGGAGTTCCCCTCCCCTCCCCCTACTTTCTTATGGGGCTTTCCAGAGGCCCTGGTGTCCTTGTTTACTCTGGGCACCTCTTGTAATTTTGAATCTGAAAAATGGACGGAGCAGCTTGTGCTACAGTCTACATCGAATGTAAGCAAAACTCGAACCAAGTGCACTGCCATTGAGTCAGTGCTGGCCCAGAGTGAGCCCCTGTGGGTTCCTTGACACTCACTGTTCTGGGAATAGAAAGCCCAGTCATTCTTCCAAGGGTTACCGATGACTTCTCAATGCCAACCAAGCAGTGTGCCACCCAATATATCACTACTACACCACCAGGGAACTATATAGTCCTCTTCTGCGTTGGGTGCTCCTTGAAACCAGTAGCCCTTAGGGGCCTGTTGATAAATGGGATAGAAGGATATCTTCAAATGTGGCATCGGTTGCTCCAAAATTCAAGATGCCCAAAGAAGAGTTCTTTTTCACTGTAGGGAAATCTCTCATTTGCATGTGTCAACCTGGATTCCTAAAAATGTCAGTGATACAGGTCCCTGAAGCTTCCTCGAGGTTTCTACCGGCTCTCTGCTATTTCTCTCTCTTCTATTTCTCTCCTGCAAAAGCCATCTGCTGCATCTTTCTGCCACAAACCACCTGTTGAGTTTGAACCTCTGAGCTTTCATTAGTAGCCGGATATTTAACCATGTGCTACTAGCACTGCTTGTTTTAGCTTGGATCATTTAAAATTTTTATGTGAATTTATGGTCAATTAAAAATATCTATCTTCCAAAAGCCTAGTGGAATTTGGATAGGGATGGAATTGAATAGGGAGATCATTTTTCCCAACCATAGATTCATTTCTTTGATTTCCTGCCTAAGAAATCTTTACTTATTTCAAGCTCAAAAAATATTATCTCTTTTCTAGTAGAACCATGGTTTTATCTTTTATGAATCTCTGAAATGAATTTTTGTATATGTTGTGAGGCAAATGTTGAAATTTTTTCATATTTATTTTTTCTGTGTCTTTTATTGAAGACAGTTTAGTTCCTACTGAATTATTTTGGTGTCCTCATTGAAAATGAAGTGACCATATACCAGAAAGCTTCTGAGAGCTTGTGGAAAATGTAATAGAAAGAAAACATAATTTTTCCATGAACCTTTTTGAAGTCCTTTTATGTGTTGCTATTTCATTAGACAGTCTATTTTACCATGTCCTTTGCAGTGCAATCCTTTTAATTTTAATGTCCATTATTTTTCAAATTTACACATGACTTACTTTTGGTGATACATGTAAAAACTCTACCAACTGCATGCTGATTTTAAAAATCTCCATTTTTACTTATAAAAATTGTGTAACCTTAGCTCTTACATTAAGATCTATTATCAATTTTGATTTAATTTTTAAATATCAGATGAAATAAGAGTCTAAGTGTTTTGTCTATCCAGTCATCCTAACATGAGTATATGTGATTTCCTCAGCATCATTTGTTACAAAAAATGAAAATGACCATTTATCTATTGAATTATTTCAGTATCTTTGCTGAGATCAATTGATCATGAATCTAAGTGCTTATTTCTAGACTCTCAATTCTGTTTTAATGATTCACATGTATATATTTTGGGGGGGCATCACTGCCCTCTGGTGCTCATGGGAGCTACCCTGCGCTGCTCCTGAGAGCTGCCGCTAGATTTGAACCGCCACGTCTGCAGGCTGCAAGTCCCGCACTCAACCACTTATGCCACCGGGGCTCAGCCCTCACATGTATATTTTAAGGCAGTACCACTATTGATGATCAACGCAACTTCGTAGTAAGGGTTGAAATCAGGACTGTGATTTGCCAGCATTGGTCTCTCTCTTTTTCTTTTTAATGCTCTTGGATATTTTGGACACTTATTTCCATATAACATTTTGGGATTAGTTTTTAATTTCTGCAAAAATTCCTGCTAGAATTTTATAGCAAGTACTTTGCGCACAGGTGCCTTAGATATGTAGTGAGGCGCACTCAGCTGACAACAAGGTCAGTGATTAGAAAGCACTAGACACTCGGTGACAGAGATTCTTTACTCCCATAAAGACGTTGTGTTGAGAAACCACAGGTGGCAGACCTACTCTGTCCGATACGGTTGCTGTGCTTTGGAATCTGCTTGATGCAGTGAGACATCGACAAGTTCACATCAAACAAACAAACAAACAGATAAGCAAACAATAAACAAATTTATTCTTTTTTTTGAGTACTTTATTTATTTATTTATTTGTGGCATCACTGCCTTGGTGGGAGTAGGAAGCCCAGCCTTGCTCCTGGAGAGCTGCGGTTGGATTTGAATCGTCAACCCTGTGGGACGTAGTCCCACACACAATCACTACGCCACCAGGGCTCAGCCAAGCAAATTTATTCTATTACAGTTTGGAAGGATACAAATCCAAATTCAGGGCATAAAATCTAAGGGGAGGACTTCTATGTCTCAATGTTCTTAGCACTGGAACCCTATTGCTAAAGGGTTTTTCATGCTCCCAGCTGTTCTTTTTTGGGGTGTAATGAGTTTCCTCTCCTTTGTGCTCATTCATCTATCTTTTAAAAATATTATGTAAGAGAGCAATTTGAGTAAGGATAATGACTCAAGATATCTGTCACACTACGTCTTCCTCATTAATGTGTAGTGGTTAGGAGTTATGCACAAGTCGAAGACAATCACATCAGCTCACAAAATGGAAGACAACCACACAATTCTTGGCATCACGACTTAACCAAGTTGATGCATATTTTGTGGGACTTCATTAAATTATGACAGTAGGTAAAGAAGAGAGTCAGAGAAAATAAGGGAGATCCCCCATGGGATGAATGATACAGCTGAAACAAAGAGCACAGATACTCATGATCAAGAAGATATTGCAAAATTGGGTAATCTTTCTTTCTACTAAATGTAAGTTTTCTATTATTTGAAGAGGCAATGGAAAAAGCGCCATCACAATAAGTATCTCTAGAATAATGACTTGACTCAGCCATATCGGGTGTGAGAAATGGAAACAAAACCTCAAACCAAACTCACTTTCATTGTGTCAGTCCTGACTCACAATGACCATATAGGACAGAATAGAACTGCCCCTGTGGTTTCTGAGACTATAATTCTTTCATGGAGTAGGAGGCCTCATCTTTCTCTTGAGGAGCAGCTGGTGGTTTCGAACAGGTGACTTTGTGGTTAGCAGTGGCACATAAAAATAAGGTGGTACCTACCAAAAGTATGTATAGGATTTTGATGTATTTGTGTGTGTATTTTGTCATTATTGTGATTAATATCTTTTTTATAATGTAGTACATGTCTGGGTGTTCTATATATCAAATGATATTTGGTTTTTAAATTGATTTAGTAATCATTTTAGATATGGTTCTTTAATATCATTTAAAATCATTTTATTGGGGGCTCTTACGCTCCTATAACATTCCATACATCAATTGCAACAAGTATATTTGTACATATGTTTTCATAATCATTTTCTACACATCATTTTCTGTACTATCTGAGGGCTTGGTACCAGTTTCTTTTTCTAGTATCTTTTTTCAGAAGTTCTGGTGGTGCAGTGGTTACGTGTTGGGCTTCAATGTTCAAATTAGACAGTTTGAAAACACCAGATACTCCGAAAACACCAGCTGCTCCTCAGCAGAGAGATGGGAACTTCTACTCCCATAAAGGTTCCAGCCTCAGAAACTCACAGAGGCAGTTCTATTTTAGGATTGCTATGACTTGCCATAGACTTCATGAGCTTGGTTTGGGTTCAAGTGTCCTTCCTAAGAAAACCTTTTACTGCCATATGCCAGAGTCACACACGTGGACATATTACAATTGGGCACTTCAACGAATGCATTAACCCAGTGCTTCTAAAATCATACTCAAAGGCAGGGATTCAAACAATGACACCTTGTGTGGCAATTTAAGTTCATAAGCTGAGGTTGTAAAAGATATGATGTAAGGTTATATGATGCATTGCTCTGCTGACTACAATGTCACGATGAGTTGTAGAAGCATGGTTGGTCTGCTGTGGTGTGCTTGGTTGACATACAGGACTTTTTGAGGTGTGTTATTCCAGGTCAACTCAAATCATATATGGCTAAAGAGTTGCGTAAAAGTGTCAAGTTGACACGGGATGGTTTGCGTCAGTTACATAATCTGGTATCAACTTGAGATTATTAAGAGCGAAGGAGTGACATTTAGCCTGTCAATCAAATTACTGCTTGATGACCTCAAGTAGAGGTCATCCCTCACTGGAGATGGGACACATAGACTCTCTGCTACAAACTCCTAATGATAAACCACATGAAGACACACTGTGGAGCCAGAGCCCTGGAGCTGGAGAACCCCCGTGGAAACTCATGCTGGCACTGAGATGCTTCCACCACCATTGAATCTACAGATTTTCCACCCATTGGCCTGTGATCTTCCTGAGTTCAGTGTTATTGCATGTGTTGTGTGAAGCTGAAGAGGAATGTGTAGACTGGTATCAGACATATAGGCTAATACTGGATTTATACACTTGAGCTGTACTGGGCTGGGATGTTTTCTTAATATAATTATTCTCATATATAAGTTCTCTATTACACACATGATTGTCCCAGGATTTGTTTCTCTAGTCAATCCAGACTATCACACAATGGTTACTAAAGGGGAGCACATTTAACATTAGTCCATGGAGGAAAGAGTGGACGTTTTTCTTCTCAGTTCACTCTTATGTCTTCAATGTTCAATGCAAACATCTCTTCACTTCTGTCTTATGTAATTTGGCGCTCAAATATTAGACTTTTCTCTGGGTATATTTGACCTGATAATTAAAAAATATGGCACCAGTTCTCCAAAATGAACTCTAGGTTTTGGGATACAGAATATGTTCCATATACTACTGTTTAAACTAACATATATTACACAAAAGGAAGCACATGAACAATGAAAAGGAAAGTGTACTTCATGAAAATCTACTGATGTTGAACACAAAACACAGGTTTCTGATACAAATTTTCCAGACATTTGACACATAAGAGTTCCTTTTCTGAGACTTTCAAGAGTGGGATCTGCCACGAAAATCCTGTATAAGATATGAACAATAGTCTGTCATCGTGTGTGCATCCCATCCATCTTCCTTAGTATCTGGTTTCCATTGTTTTTATGTCTTGGTGAATTCTTTCATCCAGATTTCCTGGAAAGTGACCTAAGTGATTATGCAAATAATGAACTTCAACAGTCATGTTATAGCCGAACCTATTGAATGAAAGAGCATATCCTCTATAAATTATATGAAATTATCTACCTTCTTATTAAAAAAGTTTTTTCACAAGAACACGTGAGGAGCAGGAAGATGATTTGATTTTATTCATTGATGCTATGAAATATAGATCATTTTAAGTTGTCTGATCTGTGAGCCATAAAAAATTTTTGCTTTCAGATTTACATGGTAAATCCAGATAACATATGTACTATGTATTCAATGCATGAACTGTCTTTATTCAAGGCCTTTGTCTATTGCTTTATAAGGTCCAGTTTTATATGTCGTGATGACAGTGGGATTCTATGTTGTGCTACCCAAGGTTCCTTGATAACATTTTGTGTTCCAACTGCTATCTATTCCCTCAAGGCCAACCTTTTACTGGCCAATGATCATGTTTGGTTATACTATTCCCAAAGCAAAAGACAAAACAAAACAAAACAAAAAACCAAACATACTTTCTGTAGCTACTTTGTTGACCAAGAAGGCAATCATCTTCAACTCTATGCAAATTATCCATTGATGTTCTTGAGTATTTATCTTTTCAAAAACTAAAGAGACAAATTTGTACCCTTCTTTCATCCTGCTGGAGAGACTGATTGGAATAGAACCATATTCGTTGTTGTTATTTAAAACAATACATTTCAAAATACATTTTGAATGGTTGTTAAAAAGATACCATACACTTGGGCCATATTCTGAAAAACAATTTTCTTCAGGTTTTCAACCTCATAGCACAATACTAAATTATTGTCTTTGGGAAAGAATGACACCTATTCCTCTTCTCTCTGATAGAATGTAATTTTTATTCCAGACTGAAGAGCATTCTTTTCCAATAGTCTGCAGGCAAATGATTCAGGAGACTCTTTGCAAAGATCTAAGTCCCTGATCAGAGTACTCAATTCATTATGGTCAAAACATTCCCTAGGTGAAGTTGTTTGGAAATCTCTACCACTGCTTCCTTTCCCCTTATACCTATCAAACATGCAAGACTCTTCCTCTGAGACCTGTGGTATTTCATGGAAAGGTGGAATGCATTAAAAAATCCAACTGGGTAACAGGTCTCCTGGCTGCAGGTAAATCCAGATAAGACCATTTGTCACGATTGTTTCAGTTGATATATATGATATTAACAATTCAAAAATAGCAGTCATTGTCTTTTGATACCTGCTTTTGTTGTGTACCAAAGATTTTGGTATATTGTGCCATCAGTTTTGTTTATTTCATTGCATATTTTATCGATTACCTGGTCATTTTCATTAGTATGCTGGTCAGTCTCCATGTGTCTGGCTTTGCGTTCTTGTTCTTTCTATTGTTGATTTCCTGTTTTATAGCTTTGTGATCTGAAAAAATGAATTCTAGGATCTCAATTTTTTTAATGTATTGCTTTGTTATTCAACATATAGGCTGCTTTTAGAGTTTGTACTTTGTGAACAGAGAAGAACTTATACTATGCTGTTTTTTGAGTTTGTACTTTGTGAACAGAGAAGAACTTATACTATGCTGTTTTTTTAATGGAGTGTTGTATAAATGTCTAGGAGGCCAAGCAAGTTGATTATGTTGTTATTGCTTCTATTTCTTTATTTTTGTTTACCAATGACTGATCTGTAGTTCCTTGAGATTGGTGTGTAAAAGGCTCCTACTATTATCGTCAAGCTATTTATGTCTCTCTTCAACTCTGTGAGGATTTGACTGATGCATTTTGAGGGTCTTCTATTGGGGGCATATATGTTTACTGTGGTATGTCTTTTTCATATATTATTCTCTTAATCATTATGTAGTGCCCATTTTTGTTTCTAATTATGTTTCTTGCCTGGAAGTATATTTTATCAGAGATTAGTATTGACTTTTCTTTATTTGTATGGGTCACATTGTCTTGGTATGGTTTTTTGTTTTTTTGCAGCCTTTGATTTTAGTCTACTTGTGTCCTTGAGTTTTAGATGTCTCTTGTAGGCAATATATGTATGGGTCTTGTTTTCTAATCCAGACTGCTACTCTCTGTCTCTTGATTGGAACATTTAACCCATTGATATTTAGTGTTGCTATTAATATATATGAGTTTGATCATTTTTCCGTGTCTGCATTTAATGACTTTACCATATTTTTAGTGATTTTATCGGTGCCCTTGTTTTGAATGCCGCCTTCATTGTATTGGTTTCTGGCGGCTGTTGTCCTGCAGGATGTGTCTGTTGTTGTTGATTCCATTTTCATAGTGATCCTATTAATATTTTTTGAAATTCTGGTCTGGTTTTTATGAATCTCTTTAGTGTTTGCTTGTCTCGAAATACCTTTCAGTGGTGGGATTCAATTAAGTTAACAACTGGTTCACAGCCTTAGTGATCATTTTAAGTTAAAAAAAAAGATATATCAAAAAGTAATTTATTATTTCATACAGCTAATACTTAAATAAGACCAATTAAGGAGTTACAAAACTATATTATAAGAGTTTTAAATATTAATGAAAAATTATTAAATAAAACCTAACAGAAACCAATAAAATTAAGATTTTTTTCATATTGCTTCTTGATTGGTGCCCTCATTTGCAATATTCTTCAGTTTTATCAGCTTAACTAGCTTTTAACTGTAGGGGTAGGATCCCATTCATTTAGAGATAGGCCAATTAGACAATAGTCATTGTGTTTGGTATTTTAGAAACCGTCAACTTCTCTTCTCTGAAAATGCTATGTTCATCTCTGAAAACCCCCTTTCTCTTTCTGTTGGATTTATGGCAATTGTTCTGACATTTTCAGGAATTACATGATTCACTCTAGTTTGTTAATTTAGAAATAACATATTGAAGAACTCAGTGCACAAATTGACTATTCTTTTTACCTGAGAGAATTTAGGTCACTTAAGTACAATGTCAAATTTGAATTAATTTTTGTGTTCAGCATGAAATAAGAAAAATCACAAATATCCAACTGTTTAAGCATTACATTTTTTAAAACCAGCATTTACCCCTAGAATTGCTTTAGTATTTCTTTTGAAAACAATGAACCTTAAATATAAGGGGTTTCAAAAAATTTGTAAACATTTAAAAAATTATCTTTTAACTCCATTCTTTCCCAAAACCTTTTGAAACTCCTTTGTATAGATGCCATTTTAAGAAACTTTCAATTTTATTCATGGATTGATTTTTCTATCTTTATTCCAATAAGTTGATCTTGCTTAGTGCACTTTGTAGACGACTATGAAACCAGGGGGGAAATGCCCTCTAAGTGGTTTCTTTATAACCTCTCCTTTGGCAAGACTGGGCACTTTGCATTTGCATATGTATTTTAGAATTTATTTTGAATTTTTGAAAAAGATATGGCTTGGATTTGAAAGGGAGTGGATTGAAGATGGACAGTCGCCTCACCTGGGAGGGTTTTCCTTTCCCAGGAGTTCAGGTCAGCTGATCCTCCTTGTTTTAAAACTTTATTATAAGTTCAAAATGCAAAAATTTCTACTTTTTTTCTTGGTAAAGTAGAAAAGCCGGTCTTCATCCTGCTTTAGTAGACCCAGGAGGGGAAGTTCTCATATATTTTTAACCTGGTTAAGAACAAAGATAGAAAAATCATTAGCCGTTGCAACATTTTTTAAAAGTATGAAACTTATTCTTGACTTTTACAATAGTGATCTTAGTCAAAAACCATTCGTCATTTTGTTATTGATTCATTTCCCTCAATATAAGGCCCTCTGGGTTAATCCATTTTATCAGTTATTTTGCAGGCATCATTATTCTTTAATCCGGCATAGGAATCTCTTGTGAGGGCATCCCAAAGGTTACCTGTCCATTCTTCCACAGCTGCGCTGTTAGCTATTGGGAACAGTGCTGTGATGAGCAAAGGTCTGCACAGATCTAGCTATGTCACAGTACTTATTTCTCTAGGACAGACACCAGGCAGAGGGAAGATTACTGCGTCTTCTGACATTTCTATTCCTGCCTTTTTGAGGAAGCACCAAGGGCACTCTCCACAGTGGTTCCACAGTCCAGCAGTTCCACCAACAGTAGATGAGAGTGCCGGTTCCCCCCCACCCTCACCTGCATGTGGTGTTTTCGGTTTCTTACAATCTTGCGATGAAGGCTGGCGTTTGATGAGATGCCATTGGTCTTCTAAGCCGCATGTCTCAAATAGTTAGCAGTTGTGGGTGCTTCTTCATCTATTTTGAGCAACTTTGTTCAAATGTCTGTCCATGTTTTTGGTCCATTTTTAAATTAGATGATTTGTTTTTTCTTGTCGAGATGCTTTCTAGAAATGTCAGAAATGAGGCCTTTGCCTGACATTCATTGTCACACTTTTTTCCCAAGTCTGTGTGATCTTTTAATTCTGTTCGCTAGCTCTTTTGATGAATTAGTGTCTAATTCATTATTAGTGTCTTATTCGATGAATTAGTGTCTAATTAAGAATGTTTTGATGTCTATGTTTTTCACTGTTTGATAATGTCTTTATCCCATGCTTTAAGGCTCCTAAATCTAACTTTATTTTTCCATTGGTGATTTCTAAATTACATTTAGATCTTTGATGTATCTTGAGGTCTTTTTATATATGCATAAGGGTCCTATTCCATTCTTCTGCAAATGGATATCCAGTTTTTCCAGCACTGTCTCTTCCCACTGAATATGTTTCTGTTCTTTTCAAATGACTAGCTATGCATAGGTGGGTGGATTTACTTCTGGGTTCTCAATTCTGTTCATGTGTTTATGTAACAATCACTAGATAATTGCCAGGTTGTTTGGACTGCTGCTACTGTGTACTACATGTTAAGATTGAGAAGTAAGAGGCCTCCATCTTTTTAAAAACTTTTTATATTTACTTGATAACTTTCTTTAAATGACACAGGATAAAAATAAATAACTAGCAATCATTCTTTTTGTTTGCCAAATGTGTAAAAGTAAAAACATTTTATACAAATAATAAAATCATTTAAACTCTGTGTTTGACAGACTGGCATAATTTTATTTAATATTTTATTGGTAGATGCATTTTCCAGATAGACATCATTTGATTTTGACTGATCTCATAGGGAGGCCCAAAGCAGTTCAAATAGAGTTCAGGACCAGGGAATAAGGATGTGGCTTTACATCCAATTCTGCTGAAAATAATTCTACTTTTAAAACTGTAGCAGAATAAAATGGAAGTACAAGAAAGGGTTTGGCATCATTAAATTAAGTTGGCATTAAAATTAAAGTTAAAAATAAAAAAAATAAATTGCACAGAGATAAATAAAGTGTAATATTTGTAAATAGAAATGTCTAGAATGTAAGGGCAAACAATTGTTCTTTTCAACTTGGCATCAGATGCCTGCAATATTATTGAATATTTTATTTAAATATTCACATTGCATTATTCAAAAAAATCAGGGGAGAAAGTTTTTCCAGATTTATGTATGAGAGTTATGTTTTAAAATGAAAACCGATGGTCAGAAAGTGAGAAAGATAACCTGCTAAACTGAGATTACCTCCTGAGGTCACATTTTTCATGTTGGATGTTGTGGGTAATCAATCTTTAAATCCAGGCACTATGTATGCCTGTGAATGAACTGTAGACAGCAAAGTTCTAGGAAATATTAGTTTTTGTAGTCTCTTTAGGGAGTTCTACCTTCCTTGTGTTCTCAATGAAAGCATGGATGTTCTTGTTAAAAAAGTTTGGAAACCTATATGACATCGTTAGGCTTTCTATATCAATCTGATACTTCAAATAATAAAATCCTATTGGTGATGATCTTCCATATCATCAAGTTTCATCTGTCAATTTAGACATTTGCTACGTGTTCCATGTATTGGGTTTTTAACTTTGACTAACAAACCGAAGTTGATTAGCATAAGTCAGGGAGAGGCTAAACAAAGAAAAATGCAAAGCAATGGAGAGACTATGTTTTTATTTGTATGCTAGCAAATGAGGATCCCATTTTCACTTCAACATTATTACCTGTTAGCCTCTGACTCAAGTTTTATCTACTTTGGAAGACACAATGATTTTCAGGAGACAGCATTGAATTCATCTATTTTGAGGTTCTCTTGTTTGACATTGGTCGTAGAATTTGAATGAGAGCAAAGACTTTACTGCATGTGAGAAATCAGGTGCTTACAACTTTTAGGCAAGGATATTAAGGCATCACAATCTGTGATTTTTTTCTTCTTCAGACATGTTAACTTTAGTACAGAGCATTGTTTCTACCATTGCATTGGTAGAATTAATTCTTGGAATGTTTGCTAATGCTTTCATAGCCACAGTGAACTGCATTTCCTGGATGAAGAGACCAAAGCTCTCCTCAGCTGATAAGATCCTTTTTGCCATGGCAGTCTCCAGGTTTGGTTTGCTCTGGACAATGATGATAAACTGGTATATAGATATGTTTAATTCCAGGTTACATAGAAGAGCTAGTATTATTTTTTGGATCATAACTCATCATTTTAGCATCTGGCTTGCTGCTGGCCTCAGCATGTTTTATTTGTTCAAAATAGCCAATTTTTCTAACCTCATTTTTCAACACCTACAGTGGAGAGTTGAAAGACTGGTTCTGGCAGTATTGTTTGGAAGCTTGGTCTTTTTGGGTTTTCACCTTGTGGTGGAAATCACAGGAAGCAGAATACTGAAGAACCTAAGTGAAGGCAACATGACATTGAACAGTGAACTGAGCGACACTCACAGTCTTTCCAGCCTGACTGTATTCACTCTTGAAAACATCATACCCTTTACTATGTCCCTGATTTCGCTTTTGCTGTTAATCTTCTCTCTATGGAAACATCTCAAGAAGATGAAGTTTAATGGCGCAGGATCCCAAGATCTCAGCACCGAGGCCCACATCAAAGCCATGCTCAGTGTGATTTCCTTCCTCTTGCTATCTACCATTTCGTTCTTCTGTCTAATCTTACCAGCTTGGTTTTTTAATATGTTTCAGAACAAAAAGACTCTCCTTCTGTGTCAGATGATTTCCATTATCCTTCCATCAAACCATTCCCTTATCCTGATTTTTGTAAACAAGGAGCTAAAAAAGACCTTTCTATTGCTGCTTTGGCAATTGAAGGAAAGGTTGTGGCTGACAGTAAGAAAACTGTCATCTTTATATGCCTAAGAAGTGGAGTGTCAGGTGGGTTTTAGCAGGAGTAAACTGAAGGATTTTTAAATGGCATTTTACATTTGCTGCTGTTGTGTTTCGCATCATGTATGTAATTATATAATTGAGTAATTTTTAAAGGTATACATGTATAGTACAGTCTTAATCGAACTTACAGTAAAAGCTTACCAGGGAGGTGGTACCCCCCAAAAAACCCAGAATTTATAAAAGTAATTTTATTGGGGATACTACATCGCTTATCACAATCCATACATACATATATTGTGCCCAGCACCTTCTCATGCCTGCTGCCATCATCCTTACCAAACCATTTGCTTTTCCACCAGAGTTTTTTTTTCAAAGATGTATACTTAAATTTTTTTAAACAAACAGCCTCATCACCTTCAAAGTACTCTCTGGTACACTTCATACATTTCACAAATCTGTGATTTCATTCTTGAAGCATTTTCCTCTGTTTGGCGGGCTCACAGCGCCTCCCTTGCTTTTTCCCTTCACCTGTTCTGCATCCGCAAGTCCCTGTCATTTCATGTCCCTCTTTATTTGCGGAAACAAAAAGAAGCCTCATGGACAAGATCAGGTGAGTCTGGTGCATGGGGCAACAGAGGCGCACTGGTTTTTGCCCCAAACTGGCTCACTGAGATGGCTGAATGAGCAGGCGCATTGTCATGGCGGCAATACCAGCTAGCTTCCTGTCTGCCACATAGAAGGCCTTTTTTGTCAAACACTATTATGCAATCTTTTCAGAACCTCTAAATAGAAAGCTTAATTAGCAGTCTGATCTGAGCTGGTGGAACAAACTTCAAATGCACTGTAAGAGTTGACATTTTCATCCATTGGGGAGGTTGACAGACTTCCAGAACAAGGTTTGTCATCAATCGACATTTCACCTTTTTTGAAATGAGTTAAACCACTCATACACTAGACTTTTCCTTAGTGCTGTCCTTGTAAGCTGTGTTCAACATTACAACCGTTTCTCAGGCCTTTTTCTTGAGCTGTACGCTGCTGTCTTAAATCAGCCATCACAAAAAATGAGGTTCAAGTGAAACTGCTTTTACAAAAAAATGCACTGTGACCAGAGAGAACTTTCCCAGGAGACACCAGTGGGTGCACTAACTCAGAGTGAGTTATTTAATGCTTGCCTAGTGGGGGGAAAATGTGTACAACAAGAACTCTGCCCAGGGGAGCTTTTCTGTTTTTTTAAGGTACCTGCTTGTATTCCTTTTTCCTGTAAAACATTTATACAATTATAGAAATTATTTTTTATTTATTCAGAATTAGGATGCCACCTATATTTTATACATGTGTTATATATTTTGTTACTCCAATTGAAAGATTAATCAGCTACGAGGGAAATTAGTGATATGAGGCTGCCAGTTCTTATACACACAGGTTTATTTCAAAGAAAAAATGTGTGAACATATTTCAGGGCTCAATTGATGACTGAAGGAAGTTCTTTCAGTGATATACGTGGCATCGTCTCATTGAAAAGGCTTCAGAAAAAAGGAATTTTGAGATCAGGGCTAATAAATATTTTTTATAAAAAAACAAAATTCAGGTGGACATCTTCCTAAATCACTGAGACTGTGCTACCAGTTTATAGGAATGTTGTCCTTTATAAAGCATTTTAAGGATGAAGGATCAAGAAGTTTAAGAAAGGTCAGGAGAACCACAAAGATAATCCAGGAAAGGGATAATCCAGGAAAGGGAATACCATTCACCTTGAAGAATGAAAAATATGTGGCTGATGTCCAAAAACTCAAAGAAGACTAAAGGACTACGATTTATGTTGCGGCTATTAAAGTTGTGATCTCACAAAGATTGACATTTTTAACTTTAGTGAATATTTTGGTTGTATGAAGCTTTCAGCTGAATGGTGTGAAAAGAAATATACAACAATTGGCCAGCTCAAAGAACAAGCAAGATTGAAGTTACTGAATTTAATGTAATGAGTGATCATGAATGGCAATAGGAGACAAATCTATGGCTTGTTAATAAAAGGCACCTCCACAATCTCATCACTCCCCTTTTGGTAGAGATTCATGTGTGGGTATGATGCAGAACAGATTTTATCAGAGCTTCCAGCCCCCAAATAGCAAGGCAGGAAAGCCTTGGCATTACTACTGTCAGAAAGCACAAGACAAGCATGGTAGTCTGAAACCAATATTTACCAAGGGTTAGGGACCATTTATATGGCAAAACTATTGTGCTGAACTCCTATTATGTTGTGTAAAATGTTGAGAGAATTGAAAACTGGGTAAGTGGTTGCAACCAAATACTGAAATTGTGCTGTGTTTTTGCTACATATTTTGCTGATATTTTTCATGAGTATATGTTAAAAAACATTTACCAGATCAATAACCAGAGTGCTGGAAGTTATGCTGTTTGGTTCAGTAGAGATACTACATTCCAAAGAAGATTGAAGCATGATTAAGGTTTATAGTAAATTTCATTTATCCTATAATTCATTTATTTTGAGCAGAGACCATAGCAAGAAAAAGGGGGGGGGGACTCAACAACCCAGATGTCATTAAGTTAACCCCTTACTGATGGCATCCCTTACCCATGGCAGCCATAGGTGTGTTAGGATAGAACACTACTCCAAAGAATTTTATTGGTGAAATTCACAAAATTAAATCATCAGGCCTTTCTTCCAAGGTATTTTTTTAGTGGATTCAAACCAACCATCTGGCAGCTAGTAGTTAGAGGGGAAATTGCAGATAATTTAAGATTCTCTAGTCAGGGATTACTTACTTTCCTGAATATACTTCTTTTAAGGTCAAGCTAACAGTAACTTTTGTTTTTCTTTAAATATCCATACTTCTCAGTTTATTCAGCACCGTATCAGGAAGCATGTCAGGTAGGATCTAACTTATATTCTATTGGCAAAGGCATAAATCATAGTCATTGTTTTTTGCCGACTATAATGTCTTTTCCATATTACAAAACTGTCATATGACTTTTGAATACTTCTCATCATGGAGTTATTTATTTACTGCAGTGTGTGGCATGGTCAGACTCTTTGTCAATAAGCATCTGAAATTTGTTTATTTTAATAGAGAATTTCTGAAATTAAATGTACAGCATAATCCTTTGTATTGAGACAAATATATTTTTTAAAGAGTTTGAAAGAATCACTTTATCTTACCATACTAAAATGTTTCAAGTGAATGTGCTATAATTGTCATATACAGGGCCAGGCATGTAGCTTTCTCTCATTTGATGGGTCAAATCAAGATGCATAGTAAGACCTTTCCTAGCAGTGGGAATCCCTTGCCTTGTCGTCGATGCCAACCCCTGGTGACCCTGTACAGGACAGTAGTTGTAGGGCTTCTGAGGTCGTACAGCTCTACAGAAGCAGTCATCTTTCTCCTGAAGGGTGAGTGGAGGGTTTGAACAAACAACTTATTTTTTTAAAGTCTTATTGGCATATACCTCACATGTCATGTGATTTAATCATTCATTCATATTAATAAGAGGTGTGCAATCACTGCCACCATCGGTTGCAGAACATATTGTGTCCTCATTGTTGTTAGCGTCCCATTTCCCTCCAGTCTCCCCTGAAATGCCCCTAGGTAATTATTAATCCAATTATGTCACTACAGATTTACCTCTCTGAGATTTCCGATTCTGAAAATAGTAAAAATCATAAATGGGAAGCAGATAATTGCCCCGCAACAGGGACTATCCCAAAGAGAGAAAAACTTCAATTGAAAAGAGTGAAGCCAAGGATGAAGGGGAAAGGAGGAGAAATTAATGTCAAGGGCCCAAGTGGAAAAGCAGAGATTTGGAGAAGGATGATGGCAGCAGGCACGTGAAGGTGCTTGGCACAGTATATGTATTTATATATTGTGAAAAGCAATGTATGAGGCCCCAATAAAATGATTTTAAAAAAGAAAAGAATGAAGCAGTTATATAATGTCCATAGATTATAGTAAAAAATTAGGCCTCCTCCTCTTATTAGGGAAAAAAATTCCAGGTCAGATTCAAGGATTTAATATAAGAATTAGGGTTTGGATGCCTGATGCAGACCTGGAAAACCAAGGTCAAGGGCGTCACTGGACGTCCATGAAAACTCTATGTGAAGGGTCAGGAAAACTGAGCTTCGAGCACACCTCAGAGCTGGAGGTTCTCAAAAGTTCCCTGGGAAGATACTGCAGTAGCCAGGAATGACTTAAAACCCCCACTGATCGGACCCTCTTTGCAGCACCAAAACAGGTCATGCTTTGTACTTGCCAGGAAGCCACTTGGAAAGTGCCTTTGACTACAGCCACTTCTGGAGGAGAATGAGGCTGGGCTTCTTGTCCATCGCCAGCCCTGATGCATGTCCTTTTTATTCGTGGACCCAACCCCGAAACGCTAAAGGGATTCTGGGAAATGTGAACATAGAAGAGAGGCATCGGCATTGTTAAAGTAACAGCAGAATTATTTGACGCTGAACCCCTCCCCTTTTAAATTCGCATTCTTTTTTACTCAACTTTGAAATAAAGACACTTGAAAAAAAAAAGAGTAAAGCAATTATTAAAACTAGAAACAACTTTAAAATGGGTCAAAAGGGAGATCAAAGGAAAAAGTGTTACATTTGATGCTAAATGAATCTGCCCTAATCAACTTTGCAATGCCCTCTGTCTGATAGTGAGGATATTCACATCCTGAACCATGGTCAAAGGCCATTTAACTGAGGCGTAATTAGCCAAGGGACCCTACTAGTAGATTTTGGGTTTCCACTGTCATCCAGAGCTTTTTCCAAACTGGGTGTTCAGAATTTAAGCTCTGATATATTCCCTCCTTTGGTATTTCAATTTTATTTTCTATGCTCCTTGGATCACATAGGTTGACATATTGCTTCCATGTGGACATAGTTGACACCTTAGATGACTGCTTGTTTTAAGATAAGCCTTTAAGACCCCAGACACTATTCCGCTAGGAACCCTCTGATTTCTTCACCACACATTATTACAGCACTCTTATCTTCAATGATTTGTTTATGAGAATGAATATTGAGTAAGGTCATGTAATAAGAGCTAATTGTCTTTTGATTGGAATTAGAATGAAGTGTGAGCCCCAGATCCATTCACATATCTATGGTTTATTATGTTCCTGGTTCATTTTAGAGACTTTTTTTTATCATTTTATGACAGAGAACATTATAAATCATCCCCCTGGGGCATAAGGTAATTGAGTTGATAATGTTTTGAATGTGACCAATGGTATAGAATTTCAGACATTGTTGAGGAAAGTAAATAATATAAAAATAGCCAGCTTCAGTCTGCAGTACTTGAATTGTTGACCTGTACAGATCAAGCTCTCAAAAGAGACTGGAAACTATTTACATGAAACATGGGGGTGGTTACAGAGAAAAATTTTCAATAGCACTCATTCAAATGGGCAGAACACGCCTAACAGATGAACACATGTCATAAGAAAGCAAGAAGAGCTTCAAAATAGTAAATAAAGGGTAGTCCTGGGCTACCGTTTCTTGGCACCCGCAAAGCAAGAAATCTGAACTAGTGTGCAACACTATAACCCTGGGTAATGGTCCTATTCTTCTTCTCACATTAGGGTAATTCAGCCTAGGGTAATTCACTCCCAGGTGTATGTCAGTTTAGTAAATCTGCTACAGGTGAGTTTGAGGTAAAAGTCAGTTCACTTAGTGGGGTTTTCACATTGAATTCTTTTGATGTGGCCTGTGAAGGATGTTGCATTCCTCAAAAGGACAGAGTCTAGAGCAGCGGTTCTCAACCCGTGGGTCGCGACCCATTTGGTGGTCGGATGACCCTTCCACAGGGGTTGCCTAAGACCATCAGAAAGTACATATTTCCAATGGTGTTAGGAACCAAGACACCAATCCTGTATCCATCTCCAGATGGATCTGCCCACATGCAGACATACTCACATATGAGTACCTGGCGTGAAGACTGTTACCCATGCTACACCATGCTGCAAGACAAAATTTCATTTATTCATAATCAGAAATGGCTATTTCACAATATATAATTGCACATTGTTTTGGTGATTAATCACGATGCTTTAATTATGTTCCATTTGTAACAATGAAAATACATCCTGCATATCAGATATTTGCATGATGATTCATAACAGTAGTACAATTACATTTATGAAGCAGCAGTGAAAATAATTTTATGCTTGGGGCTCACCACAACATGAAGAACTGTATTAAAGGGTTGCGGCATGAGGAAGGTTGAGAACCCCCAGGCTAGAGTTCCAGTAGCACTCAGTCTGGGACACCAAGGGCTGGATGGTCACTAAGTAAAAAGTGTCTAATTAGGAACCTTGTACTAGCTATATACTGCCCTTGTTATTGTTCTTACAACTAATAATTGTTACTACTGCCATCGAACCGGTCCTGATTCATAGTGACTTTAAGCACAACAGAACTAAAAATGCTGCACTGTCCTGAGCCACCCTCATGACTGGAGCTGTGCTTGAGTCTATCGATTCAACCATGGTGTCTATCAGTCTATCTGCTGGAGGGTTTTTCTCTTTTTCCCTGTCCTCTACTTTAACAAGCATGAACTAGTCTCTCCTGACAACATGTCCACCAAAGTGTTGTCTCTTCCAACATTTGGATGTACGATGGATTCTTACTATCTTTGTCTCTAAGGAGTATTCTGGGTAGTTTCATTATTCTTCTCTGTCACCACAATTCCGACCCATAGATTCTTCTTCCCTCTTCCTTATTCAATGTCCAACTTTCACAACATATGAGGCAATGGGAAATACCATGACTTGGGTTGGGCAGACCTTGGTCGTGAGAGTAAAATACTTGTTTTTCAATACTCTTGTGCAGCAGATTTAATACAACTCATCTTTTGACCTCAACTGCTGCTTCCATGAGCATTGATCCAAGAAAGACAACATTCTTGACAACTTCAAGCTTTTCTCCAATTATCATTGGTGCAGGATTTGTGAGGATTTTGATCTTCTTTATATTGATCTGTTTTCAGCAGTATTTTTTTGAGTCTTAGAGATCTCCCTTTATACAATTACACTGTATGCATATAGTAAGTATTCCACTTCTTTGCTCAATTTTATTCCCTTGATTTCATTCTGTTGTCTAATGGTTGTGGCTAAGAATTTCAACATGATGTTGAATAAAAGTGGTGATAAGGACCATCCTCATCTAGTTCCCATTTTCAGGGGAAATATTTTCATTTTTTCCCCATTAAGAATCATATTGGCAATTGAATTTTCATATATAGTCTTTTTTAAGTGGAGGAGCATTCCTTTTATTCCTATTTTGCTGACTGTTTTGTTCCAAAATGGGTGTTGGACATAATTAAATGCTTTTTGCTACATTTATTGATGGGATTATATGGTTCTTTTTCTTTGTCTTGTTTATGCGGTGGATTACATTGAATGCTTTTGAATGATGAACCTATCCTTGCATCCCTGGTATGTATCCCACTTGGTCTTCTTAACATTGATGGTAATCATACGGAGCGTTGTAATCCTAGATCTTAATTAGCAAGTACTGCAAGTTTGGTGATATAGTGCTTTGATTTGCAGTTCACAACTGGTTAAATATGTGAGGATAACTTAGTAAGTGCTGGGCTACCCAAATGTTTTCTTTGGTTACTGTTTCGTGTCTCTTCACGGCCTTTGGTCAGCTCATAATTGGATTATTTGCCTTTTTCTTGTTGATGTGCTGAAGTTTTCTACATATTTTAGAGACTAAACATTGTGTGACATATCATTAGCAAGTGTTTCCCCTAATCTGTGGAATATTTTTATTTTTTGGTGAAATCTTCAAACGTAATTAATATCTAGTTTTCAGGTTCTCCCAGTCAGCTAGTTTGTCTTTTTTTTGTTTGAAGGTTTTATTATAGTTGATAGTGTGCTTATCCCATGCATTAAGGTCCCTATATTTGCCTTTATTTTTCCATTGATCTTCATAGTTCTGTTTTGCTTTTAGATCTTTGATTCATCTGAAGTTCATTCTAATATGGTGTGAGGCATAGGTCCTGTTCCATTCTTCTGCAAATGGATATCCAGTTTTGCCAGGACCATTTGTTAAAGAGATAATCTCTTTTTCATTTAATGTGTTTCTGTTCTTTTTCAAAAATCAGATGGTGATAGGTGGGTAGATTTACTCCTGGGTTCTCAATTCTCTTCCATTTGTTTATGTAGCTATCTTTGTACCACTACAGGATGTTTTGACTACTTTGACTGGGAATTATGTTTTGAAATTGGAAAGTGCAAAGCTTCTATGCATTGTTAAATTTTTTATGTTCTCTTGATAACTTTAAGCTTCAAGTAGCACTTCATAAGAATGAACAACTAACAATCACTTTTTGTTTGCCAAATATGTAAAGATAAAATCATTTTATCATAATATAAAGTAATTTAAAATTTCATTTTTAGTGGTAGACAATCTATATTTTTCTGATGATCATTGTGAGGCCAAATGTTGTTTAAATAAAGTCCAAGAACAGCGATGCATAAAGTAGAGAGTTTGGGTTGGTCTCTACATTAAGTCTTTCTGAAATCAATCCTACTTTAAAAACTAGCAGAATAAAATTGAAGTACAAGGAAGAGTTAGATATTACTGGCATTAAAAATTAAATAGTTTTCTTGGGGGGGGGGCAATCACTGCCCTCCTGGTGGTCGTGAGCACTGCTCCAGAGAGCAGCTGCTGGATTTGAACCGCCACGCCCACGGGTTGCAGTCCCATACTCAACCACTTACGCCAACGGGGCTCAGCCCCAAAATTAAATAGTTAAAGACGAATTATATAGAAATAACTAAGGTGGAATTTTCATATATCGCGATGTCTACACCACAAGGGCAAACACATGTTCTTTTCAAGTATGCCCCCAATGCTTACAACATTGTTGTATTTTATCCAAATATTCAATAGGCTATTCGAGAAAGCCTATTAGAGAGAAATTTGTCCACACCTAAGGAAAGGCAGATATGTTTTAAAAACTGAAAAGAAAAAAAGCTGAAATCTGAGTGGAAAAGAAAATCTGCTAAACCCAGATGGTCTCCTGGCAGACATATTTTCCATTTTGGGTGTTGTGGATAATAAATCTTTCAATCCCTGCAATATGTATATCTGTGTTCATGAAGTGTATATAGTAAAATTCTACGAAATATTAGTTTCCAAATAACTCCAAATTTTAATTGCCATCATGTGGATGCTGACTCAAATCATCCTACAGGACAGGGTGGAACTGCCTCCCTCACCTGCTCCTCCTCCCTCCCCTCATGCGCCCTGCATTTCTGAGACTATAATTCTTTACAGTAGTAGAAAGTCTGCAGAGCATCTGGTGGTTTCAAACTGCTGACCATGTGAATTGCAGCCCAGTGCATAACCAGGGCTCATTAAGTATTAGTTTACGTTGCATCTTTTAGAGAGCACTGACCTTCCTAGTGTTCCCAATGATAGTGTAGTAGTTTTTATAGGAAAAAGAAATTGGAAGTCTATAGATATGACATCTTAAGGATTTCTAGATAAATCTAACACTTAAAAATAATATCTTGTTGGTGATGCTCTTCCTTATGACCACGTTTTAACCGTAAATTTGGAGATTTGATTATGTTCTGCAGATCAGGTTTTTAAATTTTACTAGCAGACTGAAGTTGATCAACAAAAATCAGGGAGCGGTTAAGTGAAGAAAATGCAAGATGACAAGAAGGAATTTGTCTTTATTTGCATGCTAGCAAATGAGGATTCAGTTTTCACTTCAACGTTAATATGAAACCTGTTAGCCTCTGAGTCATTTTTTTCATTTAAAAAATTATTAGTGAGGATTTAGTAAATATATCATCCCTAATTTCAATTCTTCTGACTCAATTTGACTTTGGAAATAGCAATTTTTTTCAGGAGACAGTATTGAATCCACCCATTTTGAGATTCTCTTGCTTGACCTTGGCCACAGAATTTAAAATAGAACAAAAATGTTATTGAATGTTAGAAATCTGGTGCATAGAACCTTTAGGCCAAGATATTAAGGCAGTATTAGATTTGCCTCCCCGCCCCCTTATGCCCCTTGCATGACATGCTTAGTTTAGTACCTAGCATTATTTCCACTGTAGTGTAGCTAGAACTTATTCTTGGAGTGTTTGCAAATGGTTTCATAAAACAGCGAACATCATGTCCTGGGTGAAGGGGCAAACACTTTCCTCAGCTGAAAAAAATTCTTAGTGCTTTTTTTTTTTTCTGAAAAGGGTCTTTTATTATTGGGGGAGGGGGGCATGAACACAGCCACACTCAGTCCTTCTTGGCCGCGGCCTTCCTCATGGCAGCCAGCACGCTGCTGAGCTCCTCCCACTTCCTCTTGTCGCCGATGTGCATCCCCACCTGTTTCTTGTATGAGCCCCCAATAAAATGATTCATTAAAAAAAATGCTTAGTGCTGTGGCCATCTTCAGATTTGGTTTGTTCTGGGCAGTGTTAATAAAATTGGTACATAGCTATGTTTAAATCCAGTATGAAGTACATCAGGAACAAGAGCTATTCTCATTTCTTGGACATCATTTTAGCATATGGCTTGCTACTGCCCTCTGCATGTTTTAGTTCTTTAAAATAACCAATTTCTCTATCTTTCTTTTTCTTTTTTTTATTTTTGGGCATCACTGCTCTCCTGCGGTGGGAGTAGGAGACCCAGCCCCACTGCTGGAATTGAACCTCCATCCCAGTGAGCCACAGTACCGCGCACAACCACTACGCCACCGGGGCTCAGCCCTCTAACTTTATTTTTCATCACCTAGCATGGAGAGTTGAAAGAGTGATCTTGCAATACTGTTTAGGAGTTTGTTTGTTTGTTTGTTTGACTTTGTGTGTGTGTGGGGTGGTGGTGGTGGTGGTGGTGGTGTGGGTTTCATTCTGCAGTGGAAATCACAGAAAATAGAATGTTGAACAATGTATATGAAGGAAACATGTCATTGAAGACCAAATTGAGAGACACTGCAAGCCTTCCAAGTCTGACTGTGTCCACTCTTCATATCCTTCACTATGTCCCTGATCACTCTTCTGCTGTTAATCTTCTTCCAGTGGAAACATCTCAAGAAGATGACTCTCAATGTCACAGGATCCAGGAGTCTAGCACCCAGGCTCACATGAAAGCTGTACTCATAGAGATGAGAACTTTCAATTTGCAGAATTCAGGATATACAATACCATGAGAAACAGTAACAGCAGTAATGACTTCAGGAGGGTAAGGGAAAGGAAGGGGTGGAGAGAGAGGACTGATATCAATGATGGTGAAATAACCCCCTTTGTGGGGAACATATACCCCCTTTGTGGGGGATTGCAGGTAAAGGTGTAGAAGGGCTAGTGTAAGATATATATAAATAATAATACATAATATATTAAGGACTAATGAGGGTGACAGGACTGGGGAGTGAGGGGGAAAAGGAACTGATATCGAGGGACTCAAGAAGAAAGATAATGTTTTGGAATTGTTGATGCCAATATTTGTACACATTCACTTAATATTAAATTAAGTGAATATCACTTAATAGCTATAATATTATGGATGCATGGATTAATATATATGTAAGAGCTCCCAATAAAATAATTTATTGATTTAAAAAAATCCATGCTCAGTGCAATTTACTTCCTCTTGCTCTTCATCATTTACTTCCCGTGTCTAACTATACCAGCATGGTTTTCTTATACTTGGCAGACATGTCTGCTTTGTCAGATGATTTCAATCTCCCATCCATTCGCTTTTCATGATTTCTGTAAACGAGAGATCACAAAAGGCCTTTTCTGTGTCAGCTGAAGAAAAGGGCCTTTCTAGAAGAAAGAAAATCATCAACTCCAGAGTTCATTCAATAAGTGGGCTGTCAGGTGTCTTTGAACAGAGATCAGACTGATGGATCTTCTGAATGATAGTTTACATTTACTGCTCTTGCTTTTTTCATAGTGTATGTAATTGAGTAATTTTGAAAATAGTCTTTACTTCAGTTTACAATAAAAACATACATATGTTTCTCCTAAAATCCTAAATAGTTATAGAAATTATTTTAAAATTATCTAAATTTCTGAAGCCATTTACACATGTATGTCATGTTATCAT
Source organism: Nesogale talazaci (assembly GCA_004026705.1). Taxonomy (NCBI): domain Eukaryota; kingdom Metazoa; phylum Chordata; class Mammalia; order Afrosoricida; family Tenrecidae; genus Nesogale; species Nesogale talazaci. The sequence goes on from PVJH01009517.1 coordinate 59,832, forward strand.
GCTATAATTTAAAAATTCATGATCTACAAGGTAAGTAGACTATGCCTACAAGGGCATACCTGTACAGGCTTATTCCAAAGGAAAAGTGTTTAAATAATTCTCCAGATCAGTAGAGAGCTGCAAACAAGTTCTCTCAGTGATATACTTAGCTTAATTTCATTAAAGATATTAAAAATAACAAAGGATATTTTTTGAAAAAGTTATTTTGAGGACAAGGCTAATGAAACTTAAAAAAACAGGACTCCAGTGGACGTCTTCACAAAGCATTGAAACTTTGCCACTAGGTTATGGAATATTTTTCTTTATGAAGGATTTTAAGGATTAGGAGTCAGGCATTTTAATGAAGATTTGGAAGGTCTCAAAGATCAGCCAAGAAAGGGAATATAAATAATCTTGATGAAAGAAGAAACTATGCCTTAAATGGAGAAACTGAAAAAAGACCTAAAGATTATGATTTATGCTATGGCTAATGAAGATGGCATCTCATAATGTTTGACCTTTCTAATTGTCAGTGAACATCATGACTTCAAGAAGCTTTTGGCTCAATGGTGCCAAAAGCAATGTGCGATGATCAGCTAACCTTTCCACGAGTCTTAAGCAAGATTGAAGTTGCCAAAGTTGATCTAATGAGTTGTATTGCAGGAAGAATCTTGGTTTTACCAATATGAGCCAGAAAGCAAGGTCTGCAGGGGCAGTGAATTATTTAATTATTTAATAGGGATCTTCTAGTCTCTTACTTCCACCAAATGACCTTTTCCTGCATGGGTCTGGGCAAGAACATGGAAGGAAGTTATTGAGAGAACTCACCTATGATTCATGAATGGATCCATTAGATTTCCTTGCCATTGATTGGGAGTAAAATGAACTCCCTGAGAAGCAGGAGAGGGTAATCTCATTTACTGTAAGAACCAGGTAAGGAGCATGTTCTCTGCACCCTGAGAGTCCTGTGCAGGCAACCTCCCTGATCCAGAAGAAGAGTGATAGGAGAGGAAGCAGCTGCAGAGCCAGATCATAAGACAGGGTGGTGGATTTCCCAGGCTTTAGACTAGAGCAAGTAAAGCTGAGTGCTTTGGGGCAGGGAAGTGGGAGACTCTGAGCACTTAATTGGGAGAGTTGGGCTTGCTGACCCATGAAGATGGAGCTATGTGTCTTCAGTTTGGGGCTTACTGTGGTGGGGTGTCTGTGGGACCTTAATGCAGGGATCTGGGCTCACTGCCCCGTGAAGCTATAGCTGAATGTCTTTGGGTGGAGACTTACAATGGAGGCTCATTAGGCATCTATTAGCAGCTCTAAAAGAACCTTGTAGCATGTCTTGATTAACAAATGCACCATTTATCACTTGCACTATCATCTGTTAACTTTTAAATAAACCCTTTAATCATGAATATTGTTTGTGAGGCCATTGCAATGAATTACGGAGCTCAGTAGCTGGAAAAATGGAGACTATTTTGAATGAGAGAACAAGGTCCAATAAAAAGCAATGACTTCCAAGGGGATCTTCTGACCCAGTTCAATTCAAGACAGGGAGGTCAGTTCAGAAGATCATGGCAAATACTGTATGGGATTCCCAAGGGATAACCTTGACTGTTTACTTGAATACACAGAATTACCTTGGGAAAAGGTTTTAAGAAAATGAAAACTGCACTGGTGTGAAAAGACCAGTAAAGTTTTGCCAAGAAAAGTTTCCCCCATCTTTGAGGGTAGCAATTTCTATGAAAATATCATTGGGAAACCCAACTAATGCTATTCACCATACAGTTTTGATCTTGCCCATTCTGATTTTCTTTTATTCTTCAAACTCAAAGAGTTTTTTAATTTCTTTAATCCAAAAGAGAACATAATTTAAGTCCTTTGAGAAGGCCCCAAATGCCATTTTGATGTGGAAGTAAATAAAGCAGTACAGTGGTTTAATAGGCATGTAACATTCAAAATAGCATCAAGAGATGAGATGCATAATAAATGATGGTCAAGGCTGAAAGCCTGAATTAAATTGCACTCATTACAGTCATGGGCCTGTTGGACTGTTGTCTCTATTTTCCAGAACTTTTCATCGCCCCAAAGAGAATCTCTGTATCCTTTGGGTTATAACTCTCCATACAGTCCCCACCCTAACCCCTGGTAATGCTAATCCACTCTTAACCTCAATAAATATACCTGTGCCAGATATTCCATATAAGCACAATCATATAATATGTGGCATTTCATATCTGAAAAAAATCACTTAACATAACATATCCAAGTGTATCCATGTCATCGCCTCAATCATTTTTATGGCCGAATTAAGCTTTCTGATATGGATACACCACATTTTGTTTGTTCTCCTGCCTGCTGATGGGCATTTGGTTGTTTCCACTGTTTAGTTACTGTGCCTTTTGTTACCATTATCCGTGGGCACGAGTATCTGATTTTGCCCTTTCAATATTTTGACTGTATTCTTAACAGTGAGATTTGTTGGTCATACAAGGATTCTATGTATATCTGTTTGAGAAACTGTTTAATTGTCTTCCACAGTAGCTACACAATGTTGCATGTCTACCAGTGATGTATGTGTCCCATATTTTCCATGTCCTTGTCAACACTTGCCATTTTCTGTTTTGCTGATAGTAGCTATCATGAACCTCTTCTCATGTGCACTTTAGTCATTTGTAGCTCTTGTTTGGAAACATGTATATTCATGCCCCATGCACATTTAGAGAAATTGTCTGTGTGCTATCAAGCCTTTGGAGTTCTTTTTATGCTCTGGTTAAGTCTTTATAAGATATTTGGTTCTGAAATATTTTCTCTTATTCTTTAGTCTATCTCTTCACTTTATTGAGTAAGTCTTTAAAGCAAAAAGTTAAATTTTGGAGAAATGACTTTTAAAGTTTTAAGACTTTATGGTTTTCTTATTCTTGGTTTTCCACTGCCAAACTTAAGATGTCAAATTTACCTTTATGTTTTTTTCCCTCATGACATATTCTTTTAGCTCTTATATTTATGCCTATGATCCATTTTGAGATTTTTTTTTGTGTACAGGATGTAATAAGACTTTGCATATCCTGATATCCTGAAACATATGTTTCAACATCATCTGTTGAAAGCAAGCATGCAAACAAAATAGCAGCAATGATTATTACATTTTTGAACTGCCTTAGTACCTTTGCTGAAGTAAGTTAGCCATGAATGTGTTAATTTCTGGGCCATTAATTTTGTTTCATTGATCTATATATGTCTATCTTTATACTAATACCAGCATAGCTTGATTACTAGAGCTTTGTAGTAACGTTTGAAATCAGAAAAATGATATTCCAATGTAATTCCCCACCTCCCTTTTTAAATTTGAAATGGTAATTCTGGCCAGTTAGTGGTTATTTTCAGAAGCTAAAGAATCTGGAACCATGAAGATAACTCCTCTTTAGGACTGAATGTTAAAGGAAGCTTGGGGATGTCTGACATGCTTGTTAGGTGACCACCTGGTGATACTCTTTGAGCGGAAGTGGGAGAAATGCAGCAATAAAGAGATGGATTGAGTTTGGCCACTGACATCTGTGGACGTGCTTCACAGAAAATAGAGAAGATGAGAGTGGGTTGACTGGTCTGAATTCATGAGAAGGCTAGGCTTGTTGAGAATTTGTGATGGAGCCATGGTTTAAAAGGAAAGTGATCAATGGTGAGGCTAAGTGAGATAACCCACATTGAGTTGACTGGAACTTTACCAGAGGAAGAGATTCTATGTGAACCTATGAACTGGGGCATATTGCTGTAGACTTTATGGATGGCCTGTCCTGCTTTGACTTTGCTTATGGATGCTGACTTCACAAGGTTCCAATTAGAATGAAGATTCTTCAAAATATGATTGTTTCCCCAGAACACTGGGCTGATGTAACTGGGCAATATAGAACTTGGATACCCAAAGTGGGAGGGATAAAGGCACGAAGTGGTTGGCTTACAAACTCTCATAGGTGGGGGAATAATATTCCTAGGATTAAAGGATTAAGGCGTGGGTATTACTTAACTGCAATTGTAAGACATAGGTTATTTTTTGTTTTGTTCACGTATGGAATGTTATTTTTAAATGATGGTGGCACATGTTGAATTATATGCATTTTAGTTTTATCCTGTTAGGTACAGATATGATTTTAATTATTGTTTGTTTGAAAATTACATCTGACTACAGAATTATGTGAAAGTGTCAAACTGACAAGGGGTAGTCTTTGGCAGTCACTAATCTGATCAGAGCACATGGGATCAAATGAAGGGGGAGGAATAGAGAGTGGAGCATATCCTGGCCCACCAAGCCTTGAGGACGATATACCCGCTCAGAGCAGCCAATCCACAAAGAAGACTATATGGCCGGCCCCACCATTAGACATGACATTCCTCACTGACCCATAGCCCTACAGGGGACATCACTGGAGACACAGTGTCAGAACTGTGTCCGATCTGATCCCACCACACTGAGGAAAAGCCTAAGGGTATGCAACAGAACAGCAAGGGGAGCAGGGCAAGGAAGTCCTGAGGGAGTGGCAAGAATAGACTTTGGGGCCAGGGCTTGCCATGCCATCAGACTCAACTGGCAAACACTCTTAAAGGCTAACAAACAGTCCTTGAACTATTTACAGTCTTTCCCTTTTTGTCATTTTTGTTGTTGTTTGGATTTCTTTTGCTCTGTCTTGTCTTTGTGCATGTTATTATTAATATAGGTCTATCTAGATAGGCTGGATAAATAATCTGGATGAGAAAACAACGGGAGTGATAGTTCAGGTGGAACATGGGAGAGGGGGATGTGGGGGAAAGAAAGTGGTGCTAACAAACCCAGGGACAAGGGAAGAACAAACGATCTAAAATTGGTGGTGAGGAGGGTGTAAGAGTCCTGGTCGAGCTTGCTGAAAGGAAGTAACCGAGAGAAATTACCGAAACCCAAATGAAGGCTGAGATTGATAGTTGGGCAAGAGGAAAGTAAAAGGAACTAGAGGAAAGAACCAGGAGGCAAAAGAATTTATAAAAGTCTAATAAAGGCATGTACATATGTAAATACATTTATATATGAGGATCGGGAAATAGGTCTATCTGTATATATTTATAGGTTTAGTATTAAGGTAGCAGATGGACATTGGGCTTCCACTCAAGTACTCCATCAACTCAAGAATACTTTGTTCTATCAAACTGGCATTCCATGATGCTCACCTTCCCAACAAGATGGTTGAAGACAAAAAAGGTGCATAAGCAAATGTGGTGAAGAAAGCTGAAAGTACCCGGCTATCAAAAGATATAGCATCTGGGGTCTTAGAGGCTTGAAGATAAACAAGCAGCCACCTAGTTCAGAGACAATAAAGTCCATGTGGAAGGAGCACATGAGCCTGTGTGATCATGATGTATCTCGTATGTGATCATGATGGGATCACATATCAGGCATCAAAGAACAAAAAAATCATATTGTGAATGAGAGGAAGTGTGGAATGGAGACCCAAAATGCTTCTGTAGGCAACTGGACATCCCCTTACAGAAGGGTTGTGGGGAGGAAATGAGCCAGTCATGGTGCAGCATAGCACTGATGAAGCATACAACTTTCTTCTCTTTCTTAAATGCTTCCTCCCCCCACTATCATGAACCCGATTCTACCTTGCAAATGTGGCTAGACCAGAGGATGTACACTGGTACATATAGGAACTGGAAAGACAGGGAATCCAGGAGAGATAAACTTCTCAGGACTAGAGCTGAGAGTGGCAATACCGGGAAGATGGAGGGAGGGTGGGGTAGAAAAGTGGATCGAATACTAGAATCTGCATATAACCTCCTCCCTGGGTGATGGACAACAGAAAACTGGGTGAAGGGAGATGCTGAACAGTGTAAAATATGACAAAATAATAATAACAATGTATAAATTATAAAGGGTTTATGAGGCAAGAGGGAGTGGGTAGGAAAAGGGGAAAATGAGGAGCTGATACCAACAACCCAAATAGAAAACTAATATTTTGAGAATGATGATGGCAACAAATGTACAAATGTGCTTGACATAATGGATGGATGGGTGAATTGTGATGAGTTGTACAAGTCCCCAATTAAAAATTTTAAAAGAACATAAAGTAGATAAATGAATAAGTGAAATCTTACCAGGGGAAATAAAGAAAGAAGATGTAGGAGGAGTTTAGTCTTCCAATCAGGTAAGAGCCTGATGGTATCCCTTCTTGGGGTGGCTTTCTCATAAGGATGAATCTGGGAATTTCTTCTCTGTCTGCTTCAGCTTCCTGTTAGTGAGGCATGAAGCTGAGACATGTCAGAGCCTTATGATGCTTCCACCACCATTGGATCATGGAATTTCATACTCACCAGTCAGTGATGTTCCTGCTTTTTGCATTGTTGCATGTGGTTGCATAAGTTTGAACAGGGTTTTATGAACTACTATTGGACTTATGGTATTGATCTAGACTGGACTGGATGTTTGTTTGATATATAATGTTGCTTGATATTGCTTCTTAATATCACGGTCTCTTTTACATATATCTAGATCTATATAGATCTCTGGATTTACTTCTCTAGGGAACCTGGCCTAACACATACACATATACAGTGATGCTTAGAGTGCAGAGGAGAAATACATGTTATTTTCAAGTATTCAAGGAATTCTTACCAAGAAAGCTGAATAATTTACTTAATTATATTTAAAGGCTCAAGGGAGCAAGTTCATGAGAATTATAAGCATGGCAGGTAAGTTTGATAAATATCAATAATAGGTAACAAGCCTGAGTAGCCCAACCAGAGGCATTACACTCAAATGATCTCTGTGACATCCATTTTCCAATTTAGACTTTATAGAATGCCATTCCTATTATCTGGGTTGTGTGTGTGCTTATGAGTTTGTCAACAATACAGTTCTACATAGATAGTAGTCTTCGGTAGTCAGATTTTAGAAAGCATTGCTTTTCCTTGTGTTCCCAAGCAAAATATGGATTACTTTCTAGGAAAAGTTTGAATAACTGGTAAACATATCTTAAGTCTTTCAGGACAAATCTTACATTAAAATATAAAATAAAATCTTCCATGTTGATGATCCTAGTTATGACCAAGATTCATCTACCAATTAAGAAAATCACAGTAGATTCCGTACTTGTTTCAAAATTTTACTAGCCAATAAAAATGTATGCAAATGTTGGAGAGGATCCACAAAGAAAACAATGCAAAACCATGGAAGAGAATCTGTCTTCATTTGCATGCTGGTTGATGAGGATGCGGCGTTTTCTTCAGGATTGTACAAACCTTTAGCCCGTGGACACAGTATATGACCAGGAGTTGATTTTATTTGCTTTAGGAGAGACATTGTTATTCATGAGATAACACTGAATATATTCATTAGCAGAGTCTGACGCTTCTCTAATGGGCATTGGGCACAGAATTTAGAGGAGAGCAAGAACATGACGAGACGACACATTCAGAAATCAGGAGCACTTAAGTCAGCATAATAAAGAATCACAAGCAGAGATATCAGATGTGGATGCTTTCTTTTTCTCTAATATGAGTTCGCTACAGACTATCACCGCTGCATTTTTAGTGGTAGGATTTACTCTTGGACATGTGGCTAATGGCTTCATCACACTGGTGAACTGCATTGACTGGATCAAGAAGAGAAAGATCTCGTCAGCTGATACTATTCTCACTGCTCTGGTGGTCTCCAGAATTGGCTTGCTCTGGGTGATGGTATTAAGTTGGTATTCATTTGCGTTTAATTCCTGTATATTTAAGTTAGATACAAGAGCTATTAATATCGCCTGGATTGTAGCCAACCATTTTAGCACGTGGCTTACTGCTTGCCTCAGCATATTTTATTTGCTCAAAATAGCAAATTTCTCTAACCTTCTCTTTCTTCACCTGAAGCGGAGAGTTGAGAGATTGATCCTGATAGTCATCCTGGGGACTTTAATCATTTTGGCTTTACAACTTGCAATGCTCCGAGGAGAGGAATATCTTGTGATGAGCGGTCACGAAGGAAACAGGACACGGAAGACCAAGCCTTGTGTCACAGAGTGCATTTCACAACTGGCTGCATTCACGCTAGTCATCTTTCTACCCTTTTCCACGTCTCTGATATCTCTTGTGCTGCTTATCTTTTCCATGTGGAGACATCTCAAGAAGATGCAGCTGCATGGCAGAGCACTTCAGGATCCCAGCACCAAGGCCCATGTCAAAGCCATGCTTACTGTCACCTTCTTCTTCTTGCTGTTTGCCATCTATTTTCTGTCTCTGGTTATATCAATTTGGACTTCACAAGACAGGCTGAGAAAACAGATTGTCTTGTTTTTACACGCTATTGGAAGTGTCTATCCTTCAGGTCACTCCTTTGTTCTGATATTGGTAAATCAGAAGCTAAGACAGGCTTTTCTGTCAGTTCTGTGGCAGCTGAAGTGCTGACTAAAAAGAGAAAAAGCCTTAACTCCCTAGATTAATAAGATTACCCTCATGTATGTTCTGTTTTTAAAGAAACAGGCTGGGTATTTGTGATAGATAAGGATAAGTCAAAAAGTACCACTACAAGGGTTTCTAATTCATATATGCATACATTTTAAAGTGTGCTTACATATGTCTGCAATCGGTGTAAAGCTGCAGACAAATCCTTTCAGTTTACTTTAGCCTCTGCTATAAAAAACAAAACAAAAACAGTTCTAATGAAAACAATCCCTTCCATTGACCATTGCTGGACTTGTTAAATTGAAGGCAGAGAGTTACAGTAACTTAATTTTTATTCTAAAAGGATAATCTTGATGCATTTTCTCAAAGGAAGTAGGATGAACATGGATGCTTATTATGGAGGAGTTTTATGAAAATAGAAAACTTCACTGGTGAGCAAAGGTTACCAGTGGAAGGTTTATCTTTTTTTTTTTTTTAATTTTAGGAATTACTTTCTTCCAGGGCAGCTGGACTCTCCTATGAGTACCGTATTTCATTGAGAAATTGAACTGAATCTGTCCTATGGTCCTTATGTTGACCCCTCACACTTCTTTTTTGTTCCCCAAACTCAAAATCCATGTAAAAGACACATACTTTGAGTCCCTGGGGATACTAGAGCTTTTGTTTTGCTTATATAAATCAAATAGTGTAGAATAAACTCAGAGTGAGAAACATACTCTCTTCAGGCATGTATAGACTTAGGTGTAAAGTAGGTTAAGAAACAATAGTTTCTCCTCTTATTATTTAAAAAGAAAATAACAGCTCCTCATATCTGGTAGCAATACTTTTTGACTAACGCTCATATTTTACACTACTTTCTATTCAGTCTCATAATGTATGTGATGGTACAGTGTCTTAGGGTGGCAACCCTCAGCTATGGATCCAAAGAAAGTATGGTGGTTCAAACCTATTTAGTGACTCCACGGTGGTATTTTCTCTCAAAAATTAGACAAAATCCCCTTGCTATGGGATTTTGATTTTCTGTGACCCTATAGCACATAGTGGAATTGTCTCAGGTTGTCCAGAATGTTACTTATTTATTGAAGCATATCACCACACTTTTGTCCAGCACAGTCATTTGATTTGAACCATCATTCTTGCAGTTAGCCTGGTCCTTAACCCCTGCATTGCCGGGCTTCCACTATAGAGATGACAGCAAATAAACTCTACGGGACAGTTCTACTGTGTCTCATGAGGTTGCAATGTGTCAAAATGGACTCTGGGGCACCCAACAGCAATAATAAGTAACTATGCATTTGAGTAGTTTTCCAAAGTTTTGAAAAGTCTTTTAGGTTACCCTTAAAAATGTGCAAAATGTACCCTTCCCAGTTGTTCCTTTTTTTCTTAATAAACCTAAATTAATCAATAACTAGGACATCCTTTTAAAGCATCTAGTCACCTGTTTTACACTCACCTGTCCTATGTTATCATTTTCCATTTGAAAAATTCATGTTCCATATTTCTGTTGCATCAAGAACTGGAAACTTCCCTCTGGTGACCTTCGCTATTTTCCTTTGGTTACTGATGGATCTGATAAGAATTTTGACTAGTGGTGAGCACATGGACATGAATGATCCTGGGTTGGGACACTTTTTGACCTAAAATTTTCTCTTGATATAAAGTCCTTTTTCATACCAATATGAGTGTCGCTGGTTTTGTTTTTCTAGAAAATTCATCCAAACACACCTTCCCATGCATAATCTACTATTCCACCAGAGATTCTGTTTGGTGGTTAAATACCCATAGGGATGGAGTCAATTTTGACTTCTAGCATTCCTCCATGGGGTTTCTGAAGGAGCCCTGGCAATGTGGTGGTGATCTGTTGATTTACTAACCACAAGGTGAGCGGTTCAAAGCACCAGCAGCTATGTGGGAGGAAGATGGGACTTTATACTCCCCTAAAGAGCTACAGTCTCTGAAATCCACAAAGCAGTTCTACTTTGTACTACAGCAGCAGTTCTCAACGTGTGGGTCGCGACCCCTTTCAGGGTCAAACGACTCTCACGCAGAGGTCATCTGAATCATCACAGTAGCAAAATGACAGCTATGAAGCAGCAACGAAAATAATGTTATGGTTGGGGGGTCACCCCCACATGAGGAGCTGTGTTAGGGGGTTGTGGCATGAGGAAGGGTGAGCACCACTGGACTACATACAGGCTTCCTGTGAGCTAGCATGGACTCAGGCTTCCTGAGACAGCAAATCTTGATTCCGCTCATCTTTCTCTTGCAAGTGCCTGACAGTTTGAATGGCTGACTTTGGAGTTAGCAACCCATAAGAACGTCAAGACTTCTTTCTTCAGAATCCCATCACCCAAACCAAACCCACTGCCATACAAATTTTATATCTCTTCCCCAGAGTTAATTGCCTTATCTTTGTTCATAATACTGTCTGGTCAATATTCAATAAATACATGCTGAGTAACTTATTTTGGAAAGAGGAAATATTCCTGTGCATTGATAAGGCAGAAAACCCTAACTTTTTCTCTTCTTGACTAGTATCTTGGCCTTATCCTCACTGGCCTCCTTCACACACCAAGGATAGCTGAAAAATTAGAAACCAAATGAAAACATCAAAAAGGAATCTAGAAGCGTATTAGTAACATTTCAGGAACAGATAAGCCATGGAAAGGATTAGGGAGTAGAACTGGATTAAAGGAAGGTGGAATTGGGCTGAGCCCTGGTGGTGAAGTGGTTGTGTGTGGGACTGCGGCCCACAGGGCTGACGGTTCAAATCCAGCAACAGCTCTGGTTCAAATCCAGGAGCAAGGATGGGCTTCCTACTCCCAACAGGGTAGTGATGCCACAAAAAAACAAAAACAAAAAAGGAAGGTGGGGTTAACGAGCCTGAAGACAAATCCCTCAATGTGAATCTCCTGGAGGGACAATGAGATGAAAGAGCAGATGAAAAAAATCTGAAGCGAGTCTAAGAATGATGTGCCCTCTTAAAGAGGCATAACTTAGGAGTGAAAGGAATTTCAGAACAAGGCACAATAAAAGCACTGAGAAAAATTGTCAGCAAATTGGTGGACGATAATGTCCGTAATATCATGCACGATACGCAGATGACTAAGAAGCTGGTAAATCTAAGCCAACATATTGGTGGTGGTTGAGGTGTTCGGTGCATACAAATATGCCTGGTCTCTCCTGATCTGGGGTGTTTCCTTGATGTACAATTACTCTTTGATATACAACTCTTTCTTACACATATATCATCATCACTGAATTTTTTTCTCTAGACAACCTGGCCTAACACAGGGCATATTTTATTTTATTTTTTTTTGTTTTTAGGGCATCACTGCCCTCTGGTGGTTGTGGGAGCTACCCAATGCTGGTCCTGAGAGCCACCACTGGATTTGAACTGCCAAGCCCGCGGGTCGCAGTCCTACACTCAACCACTTATGCCACTGGGGCTTAGCCAAGGCCTATTTTATTTTATCATGAATTCTCATCACATGTTTAATAGAAAGCACTTCCATGCACCTGAAGGACACTCACCACACTTCTGCCAGCAGGGACTAGCTTGCTACTCTAATGCTGAAAAGGTTTTAGTGGAGCTTCCTGACTAACACAGACCAGGAAGAAAAACCTTATCTTCTACTTCTGAAAGTCAGCCAATGGCAGCCCTCTGAATATAATGGTCTGTCTGATTAATTAGTCAACAAGAGTTGGGGGCCAACTTGATGGCAAGTAAAAACCACGGCAGCAGCATTTTTTTATTTTGTACTAAAGAACTCCCACATCCTCCTTTGAGTGTCCAATGATACAGCACAACTGATGCTGGAGAGGTTGTCTGGATGCGGACAATGTGAAGATATTTGGTGAGGATAGGAGACTGTGTGTATTGGTCCGCAGAAAGGCACAGCATGGGGATGATTTTGTGGATGAACTCATTTTAGCCAATGATTTCTTTGTGGAATAACATATATTTACATATATACAAAAATATCGTGAGTATTTACTGGATATATGCTGGCTATATTCTACAGTGAAAGCTGAAACTCAATAGATTTGCCTAGCTTGCTGGTTCTTGCAAAATTTCCATCTTTGATAGATACCATCTGACCACCTTTCTGATATTTATTTTATTGAAAGGTATTTGCATTTTCTGATAGATCGTACTGTATGTAGTATAAAATTGGAAGTGTTTTTGTTAGTGTTTTAGCAAAAAATCACCATGTCAAGCTTGAGATAAGATATAGAGTAAAATGTTAATGAAGGTCTAAGAGCCTGAATTAAATGGCACTAATCACATTCACAATGTTGTACAACTATCACTTCCCAAACTTTTTCATCTCCTTAAATGGAAACTCTGTATCTATTAAGTAATAACTATCTAGTCCTGCTTTACCCTAGTCCTTGGTAACTCTAATCCACTCTTTACCTTTGTAAATTTATCTGCTCTAAATCTTTCATGCAAATCACATCATGCAATGTGTGGTATTTCATGTCTGGAAGAATTCTTTTAGCATAATATACTCAAGGTTTATTCATGTTATTGCCTATATCAGAACTCCATTCTTTCAATGACTGACTTAAATTTTATGATATGGATATGCCTAATTTTGTTTGTTCTTCTGGCCATCCATGGACACATTGTTTATTTTCATTTTTTGGTTACTATGATTTTTGATATCATGATTGGTTGGCACAGATATCTGAATTTATGCTTTCAGTTATTTTGCTCACATACTGAACAGTGAGATTTATTGGTCATACAAGGATTCTATGCAGACATTTTTGAGGAACTGCCTGTTTTCATAGCAGCTACACAACTTTACCTTTCCATCAGCTAAATATGAGGGTGCCAAGTTTTCCATATCCTTGCCAACCCTGGCAATTTTCTGGGTTTTTTTGTTCCAATAATATGTATCCAAGTGATTTGCAAACATTTTTGGATTATGGTTTTGATTTGCACCTTCTTCATGATTTATAGTGTTGGACAACTTTTCATGTGCTTATAGATCTTTTGTGGATCTTCTTTGTAGAAATGTCTATTCAAGTCCTTTGTACATCTACAAAATTGAGTTGTTGAGGCATAGGAGTTCTCTATATAGTTATTAAGTTCTTATCATATATGTGTTTCTGAAATAAGTTTTCTCATTCTCTAGGTTACTACTTCAACATTTTGTTTCAGAAAAGTTCTAAATTCAGCTGAAAAGTTTTAAATAGTGTTGCGCTAACTTTGACATATTTAACATTTTATTTCCTTGTTGTTCATGGGTCTTATGTCCTGCCTAAAATCCACTGCCAAATTTAGTATTGGCAAATTCACCCATATTTTTCTATTCCTTATATTGTCTTAGCTCTAACATGCATGCCTATGATCCATTTTGAGTTACTTTTTGTGTATGGTTCAAATTCATCTATATATATGTGCATATCCTAGTGTTTCAGCATCATTTGTTGAAAGTAAGCAATCAAACAAACAAAATAGCAAAAACCACAATCATTACCCCAGTGAAGTGACTCAGGATCTGTGTTAGTCTGGATATACTAGAGAAACAAATCCAGGGAGATACTCAAAGCTATATAAAAAAGAACTTTATACAATGAGTAATTGTACATAAAGAGAACATCTCTTAAGCACAGCTCATAAATCTGATATTAGCCCTTCTGTCTGATACCAATCTATAAAATCTTCTTCAGACATACGAAACACATATGCTGAATGTGGGAAGAACACAGGACAGCGGGTAAGAAGTCTTGTAGATCCAGTGGCTTTGTAAGCATCTCAGCACCAGCAGGGGCCTCCACATAGCTCCTCCATATGGGCACTCCACTAGGGCACGAGTGTAGCTCCATATGTCTAGTCAGCTGCAATGTGTCCCAGGGAGTGAGCCTGCCCCGCCTCTCGCTAGTTATTTATCTCCTTAATGCCTCAAAATGAAGTCATCAAGCTGCGATCAGATTGAATGGCTAAACTCCACCCCTTCCCTCATAAGTCTCTCAAATTGAAAGCATATTATATAAGTACCATGAGTGAAGTAAGTTCACCAAGCATGTAATTCTTAGTTTTGGGGTCATTAATTTTGTTTCACTGATCCATATGCTTGTACCAACCCATCTGTATTAATACACCTGTGTAGTAAGTTTTGAAATCAGGACCGTATTCCTTCAGTAGGATCCTTTTATTTTCATTTTGGTATTTTTTTTTTTTTTGCTTCAAGAAACAGAAAATTTCCCCCCACAGTTTATGAGGCCAAAAGGCCCATTTCAGGACACCTATCCTAGGGGAGGACCCTCTCTCTCTAAGTTCTGGGAAAGAATCTGCGTCTCAACTTCCCTGCACTAGCATTGCTCCACGTCTTGGAGATCTTTATATGGTGTCTTCTCCCTACTTGTTCTTCCTTGTCCTCGTCTAATGTGCTCTTTACATCTCAAAGTGATTAGGTTTAAGACACAACCTAGGAAGGTACCCAATGTGCTTTCATTAATATAACAAATAAATCCCTCTTCACAAATGGGGTTATCTCTACAGGCATAGGGGTTATACTTCCAACATTTTCTTTTTTTTTCATGTTTAATCATTTTATTGGGGGCTCATACATCGTTTCTCATAATACATAAATACATATATCGTGCCACGCCTCTTCACATGCCTGCAGCTGTCATCACTCTCTGAACCTCCACCTTTCCATCCGACCCTCTGACCTCAGCCTCCCATCCCTTCCCCTCCATCCTTGCTCCCCACTCCCTCACCAACTCTCAATACTCCATAAATTATTGTTTTGTCATAACTTGCACTGCTCGATGTCTCCCCTTGCCCTCTCCCCCAGTGTCTGTGCCCCTGGTAGGGGGGTTATAGGTACATCCTTGAGGTTGGCTCTCCCTCTCCACCCCACCTTCCCTGCACCCATCCAGCAGCTTCATTCCCACTACTGGTCCCATGGGGTTCATCCATCCTGGGTTCCCCACATTTCCATTTTTCATCTCCACAGTTGTGTAGAACTGGGACCGTGACAGTTGGAGGGAGGAACCCTTCAGGAACTAGAGGAACGTTGTATGCTTCATTGCCACCTCCCTGAGTCTCACTAACCTGTCTTCTCCCCAAGACTCCCCTGTGTGAAAGTGTCCAATTTCCCACAGGTGGGCCTTGGGTCTCCACTCCGCTCTCCCCCCATTTGTAGTGACATGGTTCTTGTTCTTTGATGCTTGATATCTGCTCCCCTTAGCCCCCCGTGATCACACATGCTAGTGCTTTTCTTCTATGTGGGCTTTGCTGCTTCTGGGCTAGATGTCCATCCATTCACCCTCAAGCCTTCATGATCCAGGTGCTTTATCATTTGGTAGTTGGGTGCCATCAGATTTCTCCTCTCTGTGTCTGTTCCCTTCTGTCTTCTAGGATTTTGTCATGAGAGTGGGCACACAGTAATATGATTTCTGTTCTTGGATGCCTGATATCTGGGTCTTTCCACATCTCTTGGTCATGCAGGCTAGTGTGCCTCTTTTAAGGTGGGCTTTGTTGTTCCTGGGCCATATAACCATTTGTTCACCCTCAAACTTTTAAGTCCTCGGATGTCACATCTTTTGATAGCCGGGTACCATCGCCATCTTTACCACTCTTGCTCAATCCCCACATGTCCTCAGTGGTCGTCTCATGTGAGATCGCTCACCGTGATACAGTTTTTCCTGTTTGATGCCTGAAGCCTGGTCCTTTTGGCATCTCGTGGCCACTTCTTCCCTGTGGGCTTGGATACCTCTCCGCTAGATGGCCATTTGTTTGTCTTCAGGCTTTGAGACCTGGTGTGCCACAATTCAAGCCATAACCCAAGGGAAGCTGTGAAAGTTGCTTCCCCTTTCGTGTACCTAGACTGTACAGAACAATTAGAGGATGCAGAATGAAGAGAGGGGCTCAATGTGAGACTATTGCTCTCTTCAAAGTGCTTTTTTGCAAAGCTCGAGATTGTTGAAATATCTAAAGCATAGTATATCCCACATAATCAACGTACCTATGCCATGTGCTCACACACACACATACACACGGTGTGTGATATACACCCACATGGCTCTAGCATATGCTTAAACAGCACATAAATCAGATGTGACTAAGGGCCTGCAAGTCAGTTCTAAGTCATAGTGACCTTATGTATAACCTGTACCAATCTCACAATTACTGTTATGTTGGAACCCACTGTAGCAGCCACTGTTAATTCATCTCACTGAGTATAATCCTTTTAAAAGAAGATATTTTTGTAATCCCTGCCACTTTTGACTTTAAAAGTTTAGGAACATTTTTTTCTATTTCAACAAAAATCCAGTTGGGATATGATAGAGAGAACACTGAATGTATAGATATCCATATTCTTACCTAAGAAGCTCTCTTTCAATATTTTAGTTCAGCTTACCCTCCTTATTTCCAATGTTCTTTGACTTATGTAAAACAAAACCTTTTTTTTTTTTTTGCAATTTATTTTCCCTTTCCCTGTTACTGCAACAGGAAATCTGGCCTTTCTCAAATTACTACATTAGACACATAAGGGAATTTTCTCACATGTTAAACATTTTTAAATGTACTAATAATATATATATCAAAATTAATATGCACACAAGCCATTAGCCCTTAAATTTATTTTACACTCACATTTTAATTTAAATGTCAGATAGCAAAGGATCAATGTGACTGATAATAGTCTGTGCTTAATCCTTGCCAGCCATAGAAAACTGAAAACATTTGTTAATCATACCATAAAGACTAACATAAAAACCACATGGAGAAGATATGGTTAAATCCCCACCAAACCAAAACAAAAACCTCACTGCCATCCTGTCATGTCTGACTCTCAGGGTTTCTTTAGGGCAGGATGAAATGTCCCTGTGGGTTTCTCAGAATGCAATGTTTTATGAATGTAGAAAATTCACTCTTTCTCCCTGTGAGATGCTGGTGGTTTTGAACAGCTAATCTATCATGTAGCAGTCCAGCTCATCATGCACTATATCTCCAGGGTGCCTATTGTGAGGCAAAGGAAATTTTAAGATCAGAAATACATGAGACAGAGATCTGGCGTTTTCCATCCTGACAATTTGACTCCAAATCCTCTACCCTGAATCATCTTATTATACTCAATTTTTTTTACTAAAAATTCCAGAAAAGGCTGCCTTTAGCCTCTATTAAAAGGAAAAGACCAAGAAGTAAAAAATCTAATTAACTATATAAAATTTTAAAAAGTACACATATATAGGGAAGTCGAGAATACAGTGAGCATTACTTGTTCTTTCAAGTGTGCAAGGTGTGCTTATAAAATTAATTAAAAAATAATAGCTAAAGAAGAGCCCTAAGAGAGCAGGTTTCTGAGAGTTGTAAGCATGGTTTGATAAAATATTACAAATAGACTGAAAGCCTGAGTGTGAAAAGAAGAGTTATTAAACCCAAATGACCTCCCTGAGACTAATTACCCTATTTCAAAAATGATAGACTATTATCTCTGCTATTTCTGTAGTGTGTTACACTTTTGTAAACAATAAAGTTCTACATAAGTATTTATTTTTAGTAATCAAATTTTAGAGAGTTTTGCCCTAGCTGGGGTTCCCAGATAAAACTTAGATTGCTTTATAGGAAAACTTTGACTAACTCACTGAGAGGCCTACCTTAAGTCTTGCAGCACAAATCTCCCAGTAAAATCTCCCAGTAAAATAAATGATTAGTAGTAAGGATCCTAGTTATGACCAAGATTCATTCTCCTATTCAGAAATTCATAATATCTCTCATGGATTGTGTCTTAAAATTTTACTAACCAACAGCAAAAGTTAAGGCACACAAATTATGGTGAGGTGACACTAGGAAAACCTTGCAAAACAATGAAAGAGAAGCTGTCTTCATTTGCATCCTAGTAGAAGTTCTCTACAGTATTGTACACACCTTTCAGTCCATGGACACAATGGATGACCAGGAGTTGATTTAATTTCCTTTAGAAGCAACAATGTTTTTCATGAGCTCATGCTGAATATATGCATTAGCATCATCTGGTGCTTTTCTAAATGACATTACTTACAGAATTTAAAGGAGAGGAAGAACATGACTAGACTACACATTGCAAAATCAGAAGCACTTAGAAAGTTTGGGTCAGCATAATAATCACAAGCAGTGATACTAGATGTGGATGCTTTATTTTCCTCTGACATGATAAGTTCACTACAGAACATCATCGCTGCATTTTTAATAGTAGGATTTATTCTTGGACATGCGGCTAATGGCTTCATCGCACTGGTGAATTGCATTGACTGGATCAAGAAGAGAAAGATCTCATCAGCTGATACTATTCTCACTGCTCTGGTGGTCTCCAGAATTGGCTTGCTCTGGGTGATAGTATTAAGTTGGTATTCATTTGCGTTTAATTCATTTATATTTAAATTAAATACAAGAGCTATTAACATTGCCTGGATTGTAACCAACCA
>PVJH01009518.1:0-78821 GCA_004026705.1 Nesogale talazaci
TGGGACTCAGCCAGGAATTGTGGCATTTTTAAGCACAGTGAAATCTCATAGAAAAAGGGAAAAAATCAGCTATTGCTACTTCTGATAATAAGATTAATCTTATGAACAAAATGTTGAAACAAAATAATATACATGCAAAATAGAGCATAGGGTATGCTATGATTCTATATAACATTCAAAAAGTAGGAGACACTAAACCCCTAGGGAGGAAAGATGGGACTGGGAGCCATGCTTGCAGAAAGTTGGAGATGTTCTATATCCTGGATCATGATTCCACGAGGGGTGCATTTGACACACACACAAAAATGTTCTGAGCTATGCACTTTTTGTATGTGTCATCTCTGCATGCATGTTATACTTCAAATAGAGATCTTATTTTGCTTAAAAACTGTATATCTATGTCAATGAAAAACCCTTGCTCTGAAATCCAGTACACCATCCTTAGAAACTGAAGGAAGAAGAGAGCTGAAATTAGGTTAGTTGAGAAGAGCAAACGCTTTGTTTTGTTGCACCGCACATCTTCTTGTGCTCATGCCCCAGGTCCTAGTAATTCATAGAAACTAAACTTGATCATCATTTTGAGACTTTGTGTCCCTCTGATAGAGAACTCAGCTAGGCCAGGTAAGAGGAAAATCCAGGGACAGGCTAGGACTAAATTTTGGACTAGAAAATATTTGACTGCAAGCTGATGATAGTGATGACCATTGGCTGTAAGCCTCAGCAGATGCATTTCCCAAGAAGGTTCAACTTAATGAGTGTAGAGAACATCCCATGGGGTAAGGCAGTCGCATTATTAGCAGATGACAACAAGGAAATGGGGGAGTTGAGGGTTTACGTGAAATGATGAGGACACCAGGAGGAAGCAGCTCAGCCTAAATTCTCACAAACACAGTTGCTTCCAAACTCCCAGGAGGGACAGGAGAATAGGGTGACTGCAAGTGCAAGGGTGACTTCAGGGAAGAGGGAGGTACTTCCACAAGTGTACACTTAGTCCCTTTTCATAAGGTTGGAGCAAATGCCTACAATAGCTACCCAGGCTGCGATGATCGCTCTGCCACACTGGATATCCACCATGCCATCTGGCTGCCGAACACCCTTGCTCTCTTTGAAGATTCCCAGATTTATAAGTCCCACTACTCCCAGCAAAAGACCTGAGACTCCTTTCTCCCATTTTCTTTGCAGCTGCAGCATGGGGCCAGACTGGTCAGATGCAGTGGTTTAAGATGTAGATGTAGAGGAGTGTATAGTGAAGTGATGAATGCTAAGGAGGATTCTGGTTAGGGTGACCAAGAGACTCTTGGGTGCCCCAGCAGAAACTGTGGTGGTCCCACTGGTAGTACCTTGTCTATTTTTATGCCCACATCTAAGTTTGGGCATTGCTCCTAGCTATGGATGTAGCTTTTGTGTTTAATTATTGAGGCCTCACCTCACCCGCAGGATAGTTTGTGTAATGACCAATGTTCTTCAGTAAATACAACCAAAACTGTTATTGTTAGCTGCTGATTAGTAGACTTTCAATTCATGGTGGCCCTATGTACAGAGAAGGAAATATGGCCCGGTTCTGCACAATTTCCATGATCAGCAGGAGATCAGAACCTTGTCTCCCTTGAATTTTCACCAGCTAATGTTTGGAGCTGATTGCCAAGCTTCTATTCATGGTAGGGCCATTGTGCCAAGAGCTTTTGAATGATCTTCAGGAAAATTTTACTTGCATATGTGCAGTAATGGCATGAAGGCCGAGGGGGAAAGAGAATGCAACTTTCAACCAGCTCAAGAATTTTTCTATGAGCATGAATTCAGGTATGTCTCCATCCTCCCACTTTCTTTACACTATTCAAACACCAAAGATTCTACCCACAGCACTCAATTTCTCTGCTGGGTTAAATACTTCATTATAATGACCACACGGAGCTCACAGACAGTACTTACAATAATGAGTTTATTATGGATGTTCACAGGTTGCAAGTCAGGATCGGAAACATTAAGGAAGTAGTTCTTTTGTCCCAAGTGTCTCTATTCCTTGACCCCTCAGTCACTTGAACCCCTGGCTTCTGCCCGCTCAGGAAAATGCTACATAAGTCCTTTAGCTCTGATACATGCCCAAAGAACACCTTCCTTTGCAAGTCCACCTCCTCATTCAGCCTTTACTATTTGTATGAGCCAGGACACCTGATGCTCTATGTGTCGGCAAATGCCTCCCCAGACAGAAATTCCCTCTCAGATTTTCTTTCTCCATTATTACAGAATTCTCTGTTCCTGGTTGTAAGAGGCTCACTTTATACTCAGTGAAATGGCAAAATTGACCCATCCCTTTATATTTGTCTCTACATACCTCATTTTCTCCTATGGGAGAGTTACAAAGGCTATGGATGGAAGAGTTATTGCAAGTAATTTCACTTCTCTGTACTGACATATTAATGGTATTGTTGGATCATTTCCACAGTTAGCAAGGTAGCTGTCTTCTAAACAACTTGGCCACGACAAGTCAGTGCTTCCAGAATTGCACCAACTGACCAATGAGTGGTGGAGATTAACACAAGAACCAGGTCTGCTAATTCCTAGTTCAGTGTTTTCTCTACCTGAGGTCTTGAGTTGAAGCAACAATTATCCAAAACCACAGGATGAAATAACCACAGCACACTTCCTTTATATAGGAAACTTAAAGGCTTGCACCCCAAGCCTTTAATAGTCAGGAATATAATACTGAAATGTAATATTGTTTTTTAAAAAGTCAAAACTTGAGCAAAAAACCATGATGAGCCCATTCACGATTTTTATGAAAGCAGGATGAACAACTTTTATGAAAACAGGATTATCCCTGGTGGCTCCTTTGTTCTCAGGCTCTGATATAATTATTGATCTTATTCTTTGGATTGATCTTATTCTTTGGAAATGTATCTGCCTTATTTTAAAATGTGGACTCTCTGGGAGACACAACTACTGGCTAAAAATTGGTGGTTGGAGCCGGCTCAGAGATCCCTCAGAAATAAGGCCTGGTGATGTGCTTCTGAGAGGCGTCACCTGGCACAGACACCCTGAGGGCAGTCCTACTCTTATCACAAGGCATTGCCATGAATCGTCATCGTCTCTGTGCCAGTGAATAGCAACCATCTTAATGTGTATTGATGACCACAAATCAAGTCACCCAATTGGCTCCTCTGATGTTCAAAGTTGGAATGTTTTTGACCTTGGCTTGTGACTTTTCTCCATCGGAACACATCGTCAAAGTTTCTCTCTGTAAACATTCCCGAGCCTGCCAGAATCATGGTGTCCAGGTCTGTGTGTCTTAGTGATCTTATCAGCAGCTGACTAAACCAAACCCTGGCTATAAAGTCAATCCAAGCTCACCATGACTCTCTGGGACAGAGGACACCTGCTCTCAGGGATTCTGGAATTAAATCTTTACGAGAGTGGCCCTATTTTTTTCCCTTGCAGTGGTCTGGAGGGTTTGCATCACTGATCACACGATTGCACCACCAGGGCCCCTAATCAATAACGCTTAAAAATACCTGGAGAGTTCGCATTGCCAACCCAGATTTCAAGTTTCTCTTGAGAAATTGACAGAGGAGGACTTACTGATACCATGATTGTGTGTAGCAACTATTGTCTGGAGCACGGGTTCTCAATCTTCCTAATGCCATGAACTTTAATACAGTTAACTATTGTGGTGACCCCCTAACCATAAAGTTATTTTTGTTGCTACTTCATAACTGTAGTCTTGCTGCTGTCATGATTTGGATGGCCCCTAAGAAAGGGTCATTTGACCCCCTAATGGGCTCATGACCCACAGGTTGAGAACCACTAGAGCCTGTGGTATTGGATAGCCAGCTCAAAGTGGGTCACAAAAACCAAAAACAAAATATTCACAAATGCCCCTAGCTTACAGGTTGCTTGAAATCAGCCGTGGTAGGAATGATTGCACCATGGATATCAGCAAACAAATCTAGGTCTATTTTCCTTTTTTGCTATTTTACCAGCACACTGCCACTAATACATTAAAAGGGAAGAGAATCTTCCTCTCTAGAAAAACCTCTAGGTTTTTATACTCTCCGTAAACCCCTTTAGGAATTTATACTCTCTTTTTTAAGGAAGGAACTAGCATTTGCAGCTCATAGAGCAAACTATCATCACCAATGGTGGCTTTTTTAAAACAAACTTGAATATCATTATTGGGTAAGGGAAAGGGACAAGCAATCAGTCTTTTAATCTTCTATTGCTTAAAACATTTAAAATGCAGGTTTAATACAAATAAGTAAGACTTAAAAGTCCAGTGCAAGTTATTAGTATAATGTGAGTAGTATTGAATATTATCTAGTCAATAACTATATTGTTGATAATTCATCACAAATTTTATCATAAATCACTGTCACCAAGTTAATTCTGTCTTGCAGAGACCCTATGGGTAGATTAGAACTACCCTCTGTGGACTCCTAAGGCTATAAATCTTTATGAGAGCAGAAAGTCTAATCTTTTCGCCCAGTAACTGGTGGGCTCAAACTGTTTCCCTTGTAGTTAGCACTCCAATATGTGTCCACATCATGAGGACTACTGTATCATTCTCTTCCTTTCCAATGATTGTCGCTATATGGTGTCATTTGATCTCTTAATTGTTCCTCCCATGAGCATTGATTATAGATCCAAGTAAAATGAAATCCTTGATACATTTAATCTTTTCTCCATCTATCATCATGCTTTTTATTAGGCCAGCTGTGAGGATTTGGGGTTTCTTTTATATTTAATTCAATTTCATGCTGGAGGTTGCAGTCTGATTTTCAGCAGTGAATGTTTTTATTCCCCTTACTTTCAGCAAATAAGGCTGTCCTTTGCCTATCACAGGCTATTCATGAACATTCCTCTAACCTTGATGCTGCATTGTTCTTCAATAATCTAATTTCTTGGGTTATTTTTCCAGCACACAGATTGAATAAATGTATAGAAAGATATAACCCTGATGTAACCTGAAGGTCTCCTGTTAATCCATGTCATAGTCTCTTCCTCTATTTGATTGACTGCCTCATGGTCTATGTACACAATGAGCACAATGAAGTATTCTGAATTCTCATTATTTGCAATATTACCCATACCTTGTTATAATCTATGTATTAGATCGAGCTGACTAGAGAAACAAATCCAGAGACGCTCATATATGTGTAAGATTACCTCTTTATATCAAGAGATACATCAGCAAAACATCCCAGCCCCGTTCAACTCAAGTTCATCAGTCAATACCAGTCCGTAAGTCCCTCTTCAGATTCATGTAAACACATGCAATAATCTAAAGAGCAGGAAGATCACAGCCCAGTGGGTGAAAAGTGGATCCAATGGCAGTGGAAGCATCATAGGAATCTTGCAGGTCTCAGTATGGCTCGCCAAGAACAAAGAGAAGGCAAGTAAGTAGGGGAGATTCCCAAGACCCTCCTTAGGAGAAGGTCAAGCCCACATGGAGGCACCATCAGGTTGTGACCTGGTTGACAGTTTATACTCCACCCCTACACCTTTATGTCTTCAAACTCATATGAAATTATGCAAATATCACAATCTACAAAATTGAATGCCCTTACAATAAAACACAACTAAACATCTTTCTGATATTCTCTACTTTGAGCCAAGATTAAAGTGACCAGATTTTAAGCGGGACACCATTGACTGGGGGTGAGGTGGGGGGTAGGGTGGGATCTTGATTAAAAATTTGGTTTATGTGGAGCATCAAAGATGTTCATAGAATGCAAAAATAGTATTGCAATATATTTATTTTAATTTTAAAATGCTGGAGGACATTGTTAAATTGTTAAAAAGCAGGACATTTGGTCACTTTAGTCAAAACTCATCTGATATCACCAAAGATATCCCTTGATCCATATTCTTTTCTGAATCTAGCTTGAGTTTCTGACAGCTTCCAATTGAGACCTGCAACCATTTCTGAATTGTCTTCAACCCATTCTACTTATAAGTGATATTAATGATATTATTCGGTTATATCAATGTTCACATTCTGTTGGTTCACATTTCTTCAAAATAGGCATAAAACAGGTCTTTTCTAGTCAGTTGGCCAGAAAGTTGTCCTCTGATGATCTCAGAATAGTAATGAATGTTTACAGTGCTTCACCAGATTATTGAAACATTTCAATTGGTATTCTACCAATTCCAAAGTCTTATTTTTTACTAATGTCTTCAAAACAGCTTCTACTTCCTTCACTATCATCAGGTCTTGACAATGTGTTACATTTTGAAATGATTGAATGTTCACTAGTTCATTTTGATATAGTGACTGTATTCCTTCAATTTTCTTTTGATTTATCCTGTATCACTGGATATTTTTCCCATCTAATCTTTCAATATTGCAACCCAAGGCTTGAATTTTTCCTTTAGTTCTTTCAGCTTGAGATAGACAGAACATACGCTATCTTTTTGGGTTTCTAACTCCAAGGTATTTGCACATTTCATTATAACACTTTACTTTGATAGTTATCCTTTACTTTGATTGTTAGATTCTATGTCAACTGGACTAAGACAGGATTCTCCCATAATGATCTAATATAATCTAACTGACTTCATGATGGGAACCTCTGTGCACAGTCAAGCAGTTAAGGGAAAATTAGGTTGGAGTATTACTCTCCCACACCCCATCCCATTCCACCCCCCCCAAATCAAGTCACAGCCTTGATGCAATTGAAAGAAAGTCTCTTTAAGGACCTAGTCTACTCAAACTTAGGCAGATTCTATGCAAAGGCATACCCCTTCTCTTTCTCTCAGGCCTGGAATTCATGTCTGGTTCAGTGACCTGCCATATTGCCTGCTGACCTTGAGAAATATCAGTAGACTGCCATATTGCCTGCCAACTTGGAATTCACTCAACTCCTCAATGACAAGCCTAATTTGCTGACCTCAGATTCACCTGCCTCTGCCTCCACCAGCCTGTGATCTTACTGTTTCTTGGTTTGTCTGTCCTAGCAGCTACATGAATCAGGAAAAGCTTCCACCTTAGCATTTGATGAGAACTTGTTGAAACTTTCTTTCCTTTTTTTTTTTTTGTGAGGGGGGGGAGGGCGGCGGGTAATCACTGCCTCTGGTGGTCATGGGCGCTGCCCAGTGTCGCTCCTGAGAGCTGTCGCTGGATTTGAACCAACAAGCCTGCGGGTCGCAGTCCCGCACTCGACCACTTAGGCCACCGGGACTCAGCCCTGAAACTTTCTTAATATAAAATTATTTGGTTCACAAACTTGTAGAAGCATATGTGTGTGCATGAATGTAACTTATAAAAGCATATATCTATCTCTCTATAGGTATCTTAATCTTTGTCTCTATTTCTCAGCTATTTCTATCACTAGTTTTGCTTCTCTAGAGAAACCAGATTAAAACACTTTGTTTTTGAACTTCTTTTTGAAATTTTCTGTTCACGTCACCATTTTTTTCATGTTTTAGGTATCCAATGTTCAAGAACAAGTTTCAAGGTCTCTTCTGACATTCACTTTGATGTTTTCTTTTGTTTCTGCCCTTAATGACATTTTTCATGTCTGATGCTCTTGATGTTATCCCACTACTTGTCAAGTCTTTGGTCATTAGTATTTATGCATCAATTTAATTCTTGAGATGTTTCCTAAGTTTGTATTCTCAACGTTGTATTTTGATTTTGTAGACTTATTGTAATTTTCTTCTATTTCAATTTGAACTTGAACTTCTATTTCACCTTCTATTTCAATTGATTGCATATGAGCAATCAGTGGGCTGTTATTAACTGTAGGTTGTTGGCCTGATTTTGACTGATGATATTGAGCTTCTCAGGTGCAGGTGTATAGGAACCATTTATGTTGGGTTTTTTTGTTTTGTTTTGTTTTTCATTTTAAACAAAGATTTTATTGGCACATAATCCATATAACATGCAATTCAACAGTTATGAGTGTTATGATCATTACCACAGTCAATTTTAGAACATTTTCTTCTTTCTTGATCTTGTTGTTATTAAATCCCTATCCTCCCCCAACTTCCTCTGCCATAGCACTAAGAAACTATTAGTTCAGTTATTGTCTCTAACAGTGTACCTATACCAGATTATACTAGATTTTGTATACAGAAAAACATGTAAAAACAATAATAAGAGATGAAGGCAAAAACATACCCAAAAACCTAACAACAATAATAAAATAAAGCAGAGGCAACCCTCAATAGAAAAGGAAGTAGAAAAGATTTAAAAACCTGGACCAAATTGAAAATGGATAGAAAGAGAAATCAAATGACAAGGTGTTAAATCATTGCATTTTCAACAATTCACTTTGCAATGTTCTCTGCAAGGCTCTTCCTATACCTCATCCTTGGTCAAAGGGGATTCTCCCTTGCATTCCTCCACCCCACCCTCTCTCCAGCCCTCCAGCAGCTCCAATCCAACCACTGGGCTGAAGGGGCTCAACCATCTTGGTCTCCCCACATCCCCAGCTCCCCTCTCCACTAGTAAACTCTCTCCAGTCCATCTGGATTTGTGGGGTAGAGTTGGGACCATGATGGTTTGCGGGGAGGAAGGCTTCAGGAACCAGAGGAAATTTGTATGCATCACCATTGCCCGGCTGCCCCTTGAGTGGACTGTCTCCTCCCCATGAATCCCCTGTAATGGGGTGACCAATTACCCACCGGTGGGCCTTAGGTCCCCATCCTGTTCTCCCCTTTATTCATAATGATGAGATTCTTGTTCTTTGATGCTCCGTACCTGCTCCCTTCAGCTCCTTTTGATCACACATGCTGGTGTGCTTCTTCCATGTGGGCTTTGCTGTTTCTGTGCTGAATGATTATCTGAATGAATCGATTATCTCCAAATCTTTGAGAGTCCAGACATTCAATCATTTGGTAGCTGGGCACCATCATTTCTCCTACTCTGTTTGCCTCTGTATCCATTTGTCTTCAGTAATATTGGGAGTTAATTGGTCCATTGATTTTAGTTTTTGTTCTTTGATGCCTGATGCCAGATTGTTTCAGCACCTCATGATTGCACAGGCAAATGAGCTTCTTCTATGGCTCATGCTACCACATGGTCTACACATGTCCTCAGTGGGCACAGTGACGCTGGCTGTTATGTTGTTTTAAAAAAGATATTTTCGGGGCTGAGCCCCGGTGGTGTAAGTGGCTGAGTGAGGGACTGCGGTCCATGGGTTTAGCGGTTCAAATCCAGTGGCGGCTCTCAGGAGCAGCGTTGGGTAGCTCCCATGACCACCAGAGGCAGTGATGCCCCCCAAAAGTATTTTCAATGAAGTAATTGGTTTTGCAACATTTTCTTATGTGAAATCCAGCTTCACTTGCATCAACAAAGCCCTGTGTTATAATTGTGAATACTTTCTCTTTGTTCCCAAACTTGTATTCCAATTGCCAGTGACTACCAATGTATCTTGAATGTAGGTTAGAAATATTTCAGAATGAAGAACTTGGTAGAATTCTTCAATTTTTACATAGAGTAATAAGTGGCTAATACTGCCAAAGCAGTTAGCCTATTTCTTCTTTTTAGTTCATTATAAGCCTGAAAGTTCTTTTGAAACCTGTTTGCCATTTTTGCCCTACTGGTATTTGAAATACTGGTGGTGTAGCTTCCAACATTCCAGCACAACATACTATGCAGCAAAGTATGAAACATGACAGATGAGTGGTGACTTTGTAAGTGGAATCTAGTATATGCATTCTTGTTTATGTACTCTCTATGATTTACTGTTTGTGAGACTCTTCAACTTTATGAATGGATTAATTCAATATTGATTTATACTGAATTTTATATTGAATGTTCAATTTTATATTGTATATAATTATATCTATATGTTCAATCTTTTTGGAATTAATGCTAAACCGTTTTCTGAAGTCATTGTAAAATTTACTTATGTAGTTGGCCTTTGGGTTGTTTACAAATTTAAACTATCTTAGTCTAGATTCTCCCCAAAGGAGAGTCTAAGATAAATTTACTAACTAGAGATTTTGAAGGAGGAGAGCATTTACTCACAGAGCAGAGTGTCATCAAATGGGAAAAGGAAGAAAAGTGGATGCATGGCTGTCTTGTAAAGTCTCAACACTTGTTTGCTAATTTGTCATTCTGTGGTGGCTTGTGTATTGATGAGATGCCTGAAGCTATGTCTCTGTTTCAAACATCATCAGAGTCACCCAAAGTGAATAGGTTTCAGTGGCGTTTCTAGACAAAGAGCGGACAACGAAGGGCTCTAGGCTCCGCTCTTCAGAGGAAGAAGTCGTGAAAACTTTAAGCATAGAGAGTTTTGAAGTATTTTCAAATATAGAAAGCCTAAACAAAGGAAGCAGAATATTGTTGGAGATATTGCTGGTAGATGGGCCACTCCTCAGGTCCAAGAGCACTCAAAATATGCCTGAGAAGGAGCTGATTTTGTGAAGGTGTTGACCATAGTGACATGAATTGAGTAAAGCCTGCTAGTGGGAGTGGAACTTTCAGGATCTTCATTCATTGATGAGGCATGACTCAAGGTAAACAGAGACAGTTGTAAAAATCTTCTACTGAATGGAAGTCAGAATGTACAAAGTATGAATTTAAGGAAATTGGAAGTAGTCAAAAATAAAATGAAACGCAGAAAGGTCAATATCCTAGGCTTTAGTGAGCTGAAATGAATTGGCATTGGCCATTTTGAAACAGAAAGTAGTATGATTTACTCTGCTGGGAATAACATAATCAAAAGGAGTAGTCAAAAAGAATCTAACTAAATCCAGCATGAAGTACAATGCTACCTGTGTTTGCATTATATCTATCTTTAATGAAATCCAAATCACCACAGCTATTATTCAAATTTATACCCCAACCACAAAACCCAGTTAGGAAGAAATTGAAGAATTCTATTAAGAGCTTCAGTGGGAAGTTGATCAAATGTGTAATCAAGATACATCGATAGTTATTGAGGATTATAATGAAAAAGTTGGAAACAAGGAAGAAATAGTTGAAAAATAGAGAGTTGGTGATGGAAATGAAACTGGAGATTTCTTGATAGAATTTTGCAAAACCAATGACCTGCTAATAGCAAATCCCCTTTTTCAATTACACGAAAGGCACCAATACACATGAATTTCTTCAGATGGAATACACAAAACTCAATATCAGCATCTAAAACCAGACTAAGGATCGACTATGGCACAGGCCATCAACTGCTCGTATTTAAGTTCAGAATAAAGCTGAAGAATTAAAATAGATCCACAAGAGTCACAATATGACTTTGTCTCTATTCCACCTGAATTTTGAGAACATCTCAAGAATATATTTGCTGCATCAAACACAAATGACAGAAAAGCTGATGAGCTGTGGGAGGATAAGACCATCATTCATGAAGAAAGCAAAAAGTAATTTGAAAGACAGGAAAAAAAGAAAAGATCAAAGTGGATGTCAGAAGAGATTCTGAGAAGCAAAAAGCCAGCTGGTATTGGTGGGCTCAGGTAACAGATATCAGAAGACTCAAAACACAACACAACAAAAAAAATTGTTGAGAATGAGTGGCAGTCAGAGCAGAGACCCCAAATCCATCTGTAGACAATAGAACACCCCCTCACAGAGGGGCCATAAGGAAGGAATGAGTCAACCAGGGCACAGTATAGCACCCTTGGAACACACACTATTCCTCTGGTTCTTTGAGGCTTCCTCACCGTCACCATCACGACCCCAATCTTGCCTTTCAGTTCTGGCAAGATGGGAGCATGTACACTGGTACAGATAAAAACTCATGATACATGGAATCCAGGTCAAACAAACTCCTCAGGGACAGAAATGGGAATAGTGATGCAAGAAGTGTAGGGGGAAGATGGGGAGAGTAGTAGAGGAAAGGGGAACTGATTTCAATGATCGATGCATATCCCCTCCTACCCATGCAGGGGGACAAACAATAGATACATGGATGGATGCAGATAGCAGTCAGTGTAAAATCTGAAAATAATAATAATTTATCAAGGTTTCATGAGGGTGGGTGGGGGAAGGGTAGGAAAGCGTGAAGCTAGTACCAAGAGCTCATAGAAAGTAAGTGTTCAGAAAATGATGCTGGCAGTACATGTAAAAATATCCTTGATATAATTGATGTACAGATTGTTATAAAAGCTATCAAAGCTTCCAGTAAAATGACCTTCAAAAAATTGAAATCTGAAAAAAAAAGAGAAGAGACTGAAACTTCCTATTAATTGTAGAATAGCTAAAGCAAATGTAGGAAAGGATAAAGTCAAGGAGCTGAAGAGAAAATTTCAAAAGGTCATCTAAGAAGCCAAAGTCAAATATAAGGAAATGTGAAAAGACCTAGGATTAGAAAACAAAGCGATAAGAACATGTTCAGCATATCTGAAACTGAAATAGCTCAAGAAATTGAGGGAACACCAGGAATTGATGGAACGCATATCCATCAAAATGTGTCAGAAAGCTGAAGAAGCACTGGCAGCACTCAATCTCTTATGCCAGGAAATTTAGAAGACAGTTTCTTGGCCAACCAAGGGGAAGAGTCCCATATTTGTGCTCATTCCAAAGAAAGATGACCCAGCAGAATGCTCAACCTATAGAAAATTATCATTGATTTCACACACAAGTAAAATTTCACTTAAGATCACCCAACAATATTTGCAGCAGGACAGTGGCAAAGAACTTCCAGAGGTTCGGGCTGGATACAGAAGAGGACATGAAACAAGCGATATCATTGCTGATGTCAGATGAAATGTGACATCAGAATTGGAGAAAGTCTTATTAACAATGTGCAGTATGCATATGACACAACCTTGGTTGGTGCAAGTGAGGAGGAATTAAAGGACTTGCTGATGAAGGTCTAAGATTGTAGCCATTAGTATGGATTACAACTCAAAGGAAGGAAGACCAAAACCCTCACATCTGGACCTGGAGGTAAGATCATAATAAATGGAGAAAAGTTTGATATTGTCAAGAATTTTGCCTTTCTTGGATCCACACTTAGAACTCATGAGAGCAGCAGTCAAGAAGTTGAAAAATGTACTGTGTTAGGTAAATCTGTTCCACAAGACCTCTTTAAAGTGTTGAAGAGGAAAGAGATATTTTGAAGACTAAGATGTGCCTGATCCAAGCCATGATTCTCTGTTGCATCATGTGAATATGAAAGTTGGACATTGAATGAAGAGGACTATAGAAAAATCAATGCATTTGAATCGTGGAGCTGGAGAAGAATGTTGAAAACCACTCTGGACTTCTAAAAGGTCAAAGCGATCTGTATTTCTTCCCTTTTCCCAGCTTAGTATGGCCAGAGTACTCCTTAGAGGCATGGATGGCAAGACTTCATCTTACTTTGGACATATTGTCAGGGGATATTAGTCCCTGAAGAAGGACATCATGCTAAATAAAATGGAAGGCCAGAGAAAAAGAGGAAGACCCTCATTGAAATGGATTGATACAGTGACTGCATAAATGGGTCAGGCATAGGAAAAATTGGTAGAAGGGTACAAGGCCATGTGCAGTGTTTCATTCTATTGTGTATAGGGTCACTATGGGTAGAAGTCAACTCAATGACACTCGGCAGCAACAACATTGTAAAGTTAACCACTGATAATAGAGTTGGTGCTTGGTTCTTGGTCCTACCACAAACTTATCAATGACCTCATGAAATCCATTTTTGAATGTTCACCCCTCCTACAAAGTCACTATAAGTCACATTAACTCAATAGCAGTGAGTTGAGTTGCACCCTTCCCCCAGGAACTCTTAAGTTTATTCCACATAAAAATAAAAGATTTGGTATCTTCAAGGGATTGAGATAGTGTTCTTTTTGTTATTTAAGTTATGGGAACAAATAGAGGTCATAAGAGGCAAGATCAGATGTGTAAATTAGATAAAGTTTCCAGTGAAATTCTTGTAGAATTAGCCTTGAAAACTGAGCAAACAGATTGTAATAATTGAAAAGAATCGACAATACAAACTTCTAGGCTGTTTTCTCACAAGTGCAATTTTCTGTTTCCTTAAAACTTCATAATAAACTCCCGTGTTCACACTGTGGCCTTAGAGAAAAATCAGAATGACTTCCTTGTGGGTTCACAAAGCAATCATCATAACTGTTTGAGCTGACTCCTCTACCTTGATTTTGTCTGACCTAGTGGATCTCCTGGAAGCCAGTTTTTATTTTCAGTTCCCTGAAGATGCCCAAATTTCTATTTTGTTGTTGTTTTAACTTTTTATTGTAAATTAGGTGAGTAGGTTTGCAGAGATCATCCATTTCACAGTCAACAACTCATCCATGTTTTGTTTCAACTAATTCAGTCCAATCTCCTTAATGTACCACCTCTATCACAGTTCCTTCTTATGTTTCCTATTTCCATCTCTCCTTTCTTAATCCTCTCTACTTTGTCATTGGGTCAATATTGCCCTTTTGATCTTAAATGGTTGAATATTCTAACATGAGGTTGAATTAACTTTTGAACCTGAAAGGTTCTTGGAGACCTCACCAGTTTTTATCTGAACAAGTAAGCCATGTCTTTTTTTTTTTTTCTTGATTTGGGGTTTTGTTGGACATTTGACTCCACTTTATCTAGGACTATCTAATGCGATCTTTGTGCAGGGCAGATGGGAGTGGCAGCTGGACATCCTCTAATTATTCTCTCTCAGGGTCATGGAAACTGATGTTTATGTGGTCCATTCAACTATCGTCGAGTTAAATATCAATGGATGTCTTTTGACTTTCGCCATATTGTATTCCTTTAGCTGGAGAGAAGCGAAAAATCACATTTTAAATGGATACTTAGGTAGGGCACCACAATTTTGATTGAAGCTTTGTTTTTAAGAGAAACCCTTAAAAGTCTAAGACATGGCTGATCACAGGGAGAACTTCTCTGCAGCTATTCACTGACCACAGAAACATGTTTGATGTTACATAATTTTGCATGTTTCATACCTTGTTTGTAACAAACTTGTACATGTATGAACTGGAACCATAGTTGCAATATTTTTTTTACCTACTTTGGTATATAGTCTAGTCTCTCATGGCCAGCTATGTTGCCAGATAGTGTCTTCTCAGTGTTTCGGTTCACTTAGCACCACATCTTGCATCTGGTCATTCTAGTGATGTGTCCTGGGACACAGATGTGCTCTTAAATTCTGGACTGTTGGTGTGAGATCAACAATTTTGCACTTGACCTCAGTGGCAATCCAAAGAAAACAAAGAGAGAGGAACATGACATACATGATCCCAAAAAGAAGTCACCATAATTTATTACTAGTTTATCAGAAAGCATTCCAAGTCTTTGACAAATTTAAGACTCCCTGTTGTGATACACAACCTCTTCCTCTATGAGATGTTTAATTCTTGTCCAGGATCTCTAAGGCCTTGACAGCCTCTACTTAGGGTCTAGGCTGTCGGTGACATGTAACCTATGCTAGAGAAACAATAAGAAAGAAGAGACCACCTTTCAAGTCTGGCCTCAAACCCTTCTTCTCTTTAGTTACTACCACAAAGAACCACCACCTGTTTTCTCCATAATGCAGTGAGGCAATCAAATGTTCCCATTCAGAAGTGCTTCCTTGGCGTCCACTGGCTTCAGTGACGTTTACTTCCTTGTGGACATCTTGCCCTGACCTTCTGAGGAACCCCGAGGGGTTTCAAGTCTAGGAAAGTATCTTTAGTTTCTCAAAATCCTTTCCAAAGACAAGATGGGAGTTAAATGAACTACAAATAGAAAGAATTTCTATCCAGGAAGTGCCCCTCCTCTCCGCCCAACAAATTGTTATGGCTATGGCTGTATTTCAACCGTGTCCCTTCATGCCCTTTCTGAGCAAAGACTTTCCCACCCCACCTCTTCCCTTTGTGCTGATCAAGTACACGTGACATCTTGGGCAGATAGTTCTTGGATTTACCGCTGACCTTTCCTGATATACTAGTGATCACCAAAGCCACACCTTTGGTATTGTACACTCAGTATGGTGTCCTTGGGCCTGTGGGGTCCTCCTCCTTGGAAAGATTCTTACTGCAGAGTGCAAATAACCCCAACTTCTTCCACTGATAGACATCTAGGAGATAGCCTGAAACACCTCAACATCTTATGATTTCCTGAGGAAGAAAACCCAAGCTTATAGCTGTTTCCCTCTGCATCTCTTTTCTCTCCCTTCAGGCAAGTGGACCTTGCTCACAATGACATCTATATTTCAGAGACACACTTCCCAAGTGCATTCTGTTAGTGGTTGTGCTCTACTAACGCCTCTTGGCTAATCATTTAAATGCAGACTTTTAACTCCCAGATACCTCCCTAATCTACCTTTTTTGATGTCCCAGGATGCCAGACTGTCATGCAGATGATCCCTGGAATTTTGCTTGGGAACCAACCTTACCCTTTGATTTCTCACCAATTCCCCAAACTCTCTGTGATAGGATCCCTTGGGGGGTCGTCTGACCTGCTAGATAGAGAAGAGGACATTCAGTCACATTCACACCAACCTAATAGATTTGGGGGTTATGTTTCATCGGTGAACTGAGCTGATGCATGTAAAGAACTTCATCTAGTGATGGGCACTCCCAAAGGTGCAGTGAAGGTTAGCTTTATCCCCTCACCAATCCCTGCTTGAGATCCCTGTTGTGAGGTGCTGTCAAGTCAACTCCAGCTCACAAAATCCCAACACACTCAAACACCACCAGGTCCTGTGCCAACCTCACAATTGTTATGTTTGAGCCCACTGTTGTAGCCACTGTGACAATCCATCTTGTTTTTAAATATAGATTTTACTGGGGGCTCTTACAGCTCTTATAACATTCAATACATCACTTGTATTAACATACTTGTACACACGTTGCCACATTCATTTCCAAACATTTTCTACTTGAGCCCCTGGCATAAGCTCCTCGTTCCCCCTTTCCTCTATTTTTTTTTAAATTCCAGCTCCCCATATTTCCCCTCTCTCCTCCCCCATGAACCCCTAATAATTTACAAATTGTTATTAACTCTTCATATCGTGCACTGTCCAATGTGTCACCTCACCCATCCACCCCCATAGCCCGCACCCCAGAGAGGAGGTCACATGTAGATCCCTGAAATTAGTTCCCCCTTTTTGCTCCACCATCTCTCCACCCTCCCAGTATCACCACTCCCCCCACTAGGGCTGAGGGCTCATCTATCCTAACTTCCCCATGTTTCCGACTCCAGTGTACATCACCTGGTCTAGCTGGATCTCTCTGGTAGAATTGGCATCATGATAGTTGGTGGGAGGAAGCATTTGAGAACCAGAGAAAAGTTGCACATTTCATTGCTACTACACTGTACCTAGACTGGCTCATCTCGCTGCAGCCCCTCTGTAAGAGGAGGTCACTTCGCTTATTATTGGTTAAGAATAAGAATTATGGTACTTTCAATATTCATAGGCAGTGCCATAATTTAAATGCATCTGTTTCATTTCGGTGTTTCTTATATATTTATTTATATTTTTAAAATTGAGAGTTAATACATTATCATATTATTCCATAATTCAATCACATCAGCAGTATTGTACAATGGCTACCACAGTCAGTTTCCAAACATTCTTTTCCTTCCTGAACTCCTTGAGATCATCCCCCTATTGTCCCCTCTTCTCCCATCACAGTTATCACCACCACTGTAACCCCCACCCCCACCGACCAGAAAAACTCCAACAAATCTTTATTCCACCTTCTTTCCCTATAGGTCGATCAAACCTGGGCTTCATGTATTGAAAAATAGAAAAAACATATGACACAAATTCAAGAGAATAACCCCCATGATGTAACACCTCTGGGATAAGCCCCAGTCAGTCTTCTCTACTTAGTGTGCAGCTTTCACATGCAGGTGAAGCAGCTAAACACACCATGGCTCAGCTCAAATGTGCCTCAGCTCTCAAAGTGACGTCCTGACTCCTCAATGCTAGAAAGAGATCTTGTACAGCAGATTTGCCCATCAAATGCCCTTGTTTAATTTCCTGACTATGCTTCCAGGAGCATTGACTGTGGATCCAAGCAAGCTAGTATTCTTAACCGTCTCAATTTTTTTCTTCCTAGGTTGTAAAAAAACACATACTGATTCCTTTTGTATTTTTGTTATTCTCCGTCTTTCCCTTCTCTTCACTGCAGTGTGACCTCCCAGCTTGATGAGCGGTCACTCTTTCTTACCACCTTCTCTTTCATTCTGTAAGATCTTAGTGCCGTGGCACCTTTAGAGATGAGATGGAGTTCTTCCTGCAGCCCTTTGTTGAGTCTGAGCTGTCGGTACTTTCGCTATCCCTAAATGTATTCCTCCCTCAGGTGTGTCCACTTAAATTCATAGAGACCTTCTATATGAAGAGCTCAAAACCATTGCTAAGCCCTGGCTGGTGCAGATTAAATTCCTCTTTTATTTCCTCCATTCTACTACAGAGTTGGGTTTTATTAACCATGTGAGCCAGGGTTGACTATAGAACTATGTGAGACACAGATGTGAGTTGTCATCATTTAATATGACCCTTCTAGCCAAAATTTCTTATGTGATGTGTTATAATTTTGGGTTCTCTGCTGATAGCTATAATTTCATTTGGGAGCGCGTTCCTTACTCTCTAATCGTCAGAATTATGGTGGGTTTAAGATATGACTTTACTAGTGGATGTGAGCCAAGTCATATCCGTTTCCTTGGGGGCATCTTTAAGACTCTACCTTAGTAGAGACTATGACTTAGAACAACAGCCTTTGTTTTCCTTGGATAGAGTATATATTCTGATACCACTGTACACTACTAACACACATCATATCGGCTGGAAAGCCAGACCTCTAGTTCCTGTTTCCAAAGTTTACCAAGCTAAGCTTTGGTAAAAGCAAGAAGGCCTCCGTGACTTTTGGACATTTTTTATTTCTGGCTCAGGACCCTGCACTTGGCGTGTCTATGCCTGACCTTTGGAATTAGGACTAAAGAGCACCCACCCTGTAAGCCATTTCCTCAGGTTTCATGAGTTTCAGGGGAATAGTGCAGTGAGTAGCAGAACCCAGGGATGTGAAGAAATACATACAAGGGAGGAGTGGGGGCAAATCGGACAGAAGAGCATCTCGGAAGAGTTGGACATTTGGGACATTTTTAATCTAAAACTCCTTGGCACTAGTCTGGTGTTAATCTGTCTAAAAGAAATCATTACAAGTTCAAGTCACTCATAGATGATTTTAATTTTTATGGGTCACATACCCAAAAAAGGGAAAAGAATGGGAATGTAATTAATTTTAATATCATTCTATCTAACCCAATACAGCTAAATATTATGAGATCAACATAAGTATAAACTATTATCAATAACCTCCAACCATTCCATGCTTTATTATTTGCACAGAACCTTTGGTGTGTATCTCACACTTACAGCTCATTTCAATTCAGAATAGTTACATTTCAGGTGCTCAGTAGCTAGTGTCCTAGTGACTACCATATTGAACAGTGCAGATCTGAACTATTGATTTCCATACTCACTGCATCTCTCCCCGAACAAAAACAGTTACCATCAAGTTGATTGCTGTGTGTCTAAGTAGAACTGTGATCCAGAGGATTTTCAATAGCTGATTTTTAAAGACTTCTAGGCCTTTCTATGGAGGCACCTCTGTGTGAATTCAAGCCTCCAAATGCTCAGTTATCAATTAAAACCATTAGCTGCTTCCCTGGCCCCCACCTCGATCTGAGACTCTTCAGCAACTCTAACTATTTCCTACCAATGTGTCTATGTGGAGAGTACAGCGCACAATGGCTGGAGGACAATGCATGTGACTCTGCCTCTTTAAATTATCCTCATTTAAATTCATTTAAATTATCCTCATACCGACTTATCCTCTCATTTTATCTTGTTATATTTACCCATCCCACCCCTGCCTGGTTAGAAGAAACAGGAGAGACCTAGATGTGATATTGCCAGTAACGTTAGGTGACATCTCCAAGGTAAAAATAGCTCCTTTCCCCAGAATGAGAGCTAGAACTCTGTATTAAAGCTAGAAGAGCCTTGTCATCCTGCCTTTAAAAAACATGCACTGCCCCATACAATAGCTTACTCTTGCCTCTGGACAAGATGGATGTCTTTAAAATGCATGGAGCACTTGGCCTGCTGAGCACCTGCAAGGTAACTATGGTCTCTGACCGCTTCGCTAGCAGGTGGTGAACTGCTCAGGTCAGAGATGCATGTACGCTTCTTTTGTAAGGGCAGAGTATTGGGGTTACACTGCATCCCTATTGAGATGCCACCATCCTCAGCAGGAAGCATTTCAGAATTCTCTAGGACAGTGATTCTCAACCTTCCTAGGCCACGACCTTCTTCATGTTCTGGTGACCCCAACCATAACACTATTTTTGTTGCTAATTCTTAACTGTAATTTTGCTACTCTTATGAATCAGTGAACCCTGTGAAAGGGTCATTCAACCCCAAGGAGGTCGTGACCCATAGGTTGAGAACTGCTGCTCTAGGGTGATTGTTCAAAATGTGGACCTGCTCCAAGAGTCTAGCAGATTTAGAGTCCCAGAATCAGTGAGGTGGATATTTTGATTCTCACACTGTTCCCCTTTCCAGGGGTTGGGTTGGTAGACACTCACCATCTCGTGGGGGTAAAACCCTTCCAATGGATTTTTCTGAAAGACGGGCCTCCAAATGGAAATAGGAGTGTTCAGAAAATAGAAGCTTTGAAAATCAAAGGAGTCAACCTTTAGACCAAGTCCACTTCATATCCAGCTCGATCCTCAACCCTTTTGGAAGAGCCCCTGTCTTTCATGGACACATGAAAAGCTCCAATTTACTTGAGTTCCCATGATCTTCTCCAATAGCTGTTTCTTGTCCACTTATATTTCAGATGTGGTATTTGAGACACAGCAGCAGCTAAGTACCTAAAGCAAATAAAAAAATGGAGTCCAAATTGAATCCAGGTCTCCTCTGTCTTATCAATTTGTCCAATAACACTGTGTCCCTCTGTAAAGGTTACTCTTTTATGCACATAAATGAGAATTAGAGCATCTCTGCCTTGCTCCTTTCGGCAGTGAAGCACTGAGATGACGCACGCTGACGTGCATTTTGTAGAAACATTTGTTGTAAATTTGCTTTTAAAAGACATTCTCTTACCATTGTGTCAGTGGCCCCTGCATTAAAAATGAGGAAAATATGGAAACATGTTTTAAAATATTCGGAAATGAAGAGCTTCTTTATTGCATAAAAGCTCTCCTGTGTCTCAAAGTTACCGAGAATAGAATAATTTATCATAAATGAGAGTATCATTGCTGGGAAAAGGTCTATCTTAATGCCAGTTTTCTTGGGGATTATAAGAGCCCCCTAGCAACCCACGGAGGTTGTTCCTGAGTGTAGAAGTCAAATACTTAAAAGCTTTAAGTGGGAAGCATATGCTGATGCGGCACTTCTTGGAAAGACAGAGATGGATTTTGTTGGTTCTTATCTCTGTGGGTGGTTCTTATCTTCTCATGTGCACGTGCACATATCACACACACACACACACACACACACAGCTCCAATGAGGATGATGACTTGTCTGTAACCAAGACAAAGATCCACTGTGCTTTGGGGGGTTCAATTGTTAGGTCAGAGTCTCAGACTCCCGGCCCCAGGGTCCCCAGCAGCTGTGTGGTGTCCGGTATCAGGGATACACATTGCAAAACAAATATTGTTTGGAGAAAATATTATCCTGCTGTCCTTTGGGGCACATGTTTCACAAGAAGATAAATGGACCCTCAATAGAATGACAGAATTAAGAAAAGAGAGCGAATGACATCTGCTGAGAGAGCCAGGAGATAGAGTGTTCTGATTAATGTTCGGGGACCCCAGGTGAGATTGCCTTATGGAGACCTCACCCCATTGGTAGTGTTTTGGCTTGATTCATAGGCATCAAAGCAGAATGGCCAACTTCCAGAAACTCCAAACATGCCAGATAGGAAAGCTGTTGTCCTGGAGTGGATTTCAACTCACGGTGGTTTGCTACTGTCAGGGTAGTGCTGCAATGCCCAGGGCTGGCATGGTTGTGACCTCTTGAGTCAGATTTCAGATCACCAGACTTTTCTTCCAAGATGCCTTTGTGTGGATTCAAATATCCAGCTTTTCCCTTAGTAGCAGAGGACTTCACCATTTGGGCCACCTAGGAGCTCCTGCTAAGATACATTTCTTCCAAAGCTCTGCAGATAATTCTTTGCTTTCCACTGTCATCTTTATACATATTAGTTATCCTTAAAGGGTCACTAAG
This sequence comes from Nesogale talazaci, assembly GCA_004026705.1. Lineage (NCBI taxonomy): Eukaryota > Metazoa > Chordata > Mammalia > Afrosoricida > Tenrecidae > Nesogale > Nesogale talazaci. Next base: position 22,135 of record PVJH01009518.1, read on the forward strand.
CAGAAAGTGAGTGTTTAGCAGATGATGTCAACAACCTTTTCTGCATCGGATTCTAATGACCTCGAAGATAACTAGTTGGGCACTAGACTGGGATGTCCAATGACTCCCATGAGCTAAGAGACCGTGATAGCCTTTCATTTGGTACCAGAGTCACCCCTGTGGGGGAATTGTTTACTACTTACTGCCTTTGTCATCCCCTGTGCTTGCACAAAGAAGCCCAGGGTGACACGGTGGTCAAGGACTCAGCTGCTTATTAACAAGTTGCCAGTTCCAACCTCAGTTGCCAGCGCTCTATAGGAGAGAGATGTGGTGGTTTCCTATTGTAAAGATTAAACCAAAACCCAGATTACTTGTCAGTTCTCCTGTCCTATGCACTTAAACTGACTGAAGGGCAATTGGATATATACAGGAGTCCTGGGGTACAGTAATTAACTTGCTTCACTGTGGACAAGTAGATTGAAGGCTCAAGTGTTTCCTAGAGGCACTTGAGAAAAAAAGACATCATGATGAACTTCTGAAATTTTAGATATTAAAAATCTTATGGGCCAGGGCTGAGCCCTGGTGGCGTAAGTGGTTGAGTGTGGGACTGCGGCCCATGGGCTTGGTGGTTCAAGTCCAGGGGTGGCTCTCAGGAGCAGCACTGACCACCAGAGGCAGTGATGTCCATACACACAAAAAAATCTTATGGGCCAGATTTCTATACTGATACCTCACTGCCCCTTCCCGCCTCCCCCACCCCACCCACACACATGAAGTCATTATGAATTGGAGTCCACTGGATAGCAACTGTGACTTTTGGTACTTCCACCGCCATTGAGTTAATTCTGGCTCATAATGTCCCTACGAGACAGACTAGAACTGCTTTTTAGTGTGTCTGTGAATCTTTATGGGAGTAGTCATGTTTTTCCCTGGGAGCAGTTGAGAACTTTGAACCACTCACCTCGCATTTAGTAACTCAACACCTTTGATCCCTGCACAGGTTTCCTCACCTCATCAAATATGATGAAAGCAGATGGAGGAATCCCATTCATGGGCTGCCTTCTCTCCCCCAACCTTCATTTCCCATTAATACCCTTTATTCCATGTTCTTTTGCAACTCTATTTCTAGTCAGTACCCCGTTAATCTTCTGGAAAGATCCATGGAACCGGTTGGGTACTAAAGTTGGAATGCGTTTCTTTTATCTTCAGGGGTGGAGGGGTAGTCTGCATGGTGTGAAAGCCCAGGCAGGAAGAATGCAGCTGGCAGGATGGGCCCCTCAGGACTGCTTTCTTGGCAGTCTGTTCATGTCCTTGGATGACTGCTCAAGGGTTATAATAATAGCCAACGTTTATTAAGTACTCTGTGTGCCAGCATCTGTGTATTATCTCCTTCCATCTTTACACAATCATCATCGCAGTTTAAAGAGGAGGGTGTACAGGCCACGGCGCGTGTGCCCGCCTCTGCCGGCCCGGTGGTCTCTGGGAATGGGAACCTGGTGGCTGCCGCCTTGGCCGGGTGGGTTTCTCACGTGCGCGCGCAACATCTCGCGTGTCTTCGGCACCCGGGGAAAAGAAAAAAAAAAGATGAGGGCGTAGGCCCAGCCAGGTGAGGGGCATTCTCATGTCCAATCATCAACCAAATAGCTGCTTCAAGTTCTGTCTCGATTTAGACCATATTGCCCAGCGCTACTGAGCTAGTGGATTAAGCATTGGGCTGCTAACTACAAGGTCAGTGCTTCAAATTCACGAGCCACTCAGAGGGAAAAAGATGAGGCTCTCTGTTCTCCTAAAGATTGATAATTTAGGAGCGGCTTGATTCGGTCCTGTAGGGTCTCTGTGATTTGGAATGAACTCAGTAGCAGAGGGTTTGGTTTGTTTGAGGTCCAACACTAGTAGATAGAGCTGCCCTCTTAATTCTTAACCTTTCATCTTCCTCCATTTTAAGATTATGAAGATCTCAAAAGACAGGAATCATATCTCAATTATTTGTGAATTCTTAAAGAACCACAGGTCCTTGATCAAGAGACCAGGACCAGATTTCCTTCATTGGACATAGCCACTATGGATGAGGAGGAGGCTTCAAAACAAAGGAAGATGCCTTATCTTCTATTTTTCCCTCAGACTTTTTGAGTCCCTATCAGAGATCGTGAAAGTGACAGTGGACCCTTTTCTCTTTAGTTTGCCCATCTGTAAAATGAGGGAGTTGGGCTAGATGGTCCCCAAGGATGCTTCTGCTTCTGACACTGATTGACTTCCCAAGGTTTGGAAGGGGCTGTGTTGGCTCTAGGAGCCTGGCTGTCCCTGCCATTCCTGGGGATGGAGCACTCTGGAGAGGAAAAATACCCAATGGTCCAGGATTTTAAATGTCTTCTCAATGCGCTGAATAATTAATATCAGCTTCCTTCACTTCTTCCTCACCCTCTCAAACCCTCTCCTGCTTAAGTGCATGCATCTCTGCTAGCCTCCCAGGAATTAGGTAGCTCCCATCGTTTACACAGCTAAAGAGGCTAAGTCCATTTCAAGGAGAGCTCTGGGCCATTGGCAAACAAAAAAACAAAAAAACATGAGACGGAACCCAGAAATGTTTTCCTTTGGGATTACATTCCAGAATTATTTCTTACCATCCTCACAGGAGCTTCTGGGAAAAGTGCTTTTCTTTGTTATCAGACTCCCACCTTGGGGGTGTTTGATGTTCTTTACCAAGCTGGAGTAAATGAACAGAAATGGCCAACGACATAGAAAAATACTGGTCCAGTGGGTAGGAAGGAAAACATGCCAATGAAAAGAAGCGAGATAAGAAAACCATAATGTCTGCTTAGGGGTTTTAGAGCTATAGTGGGGGGTGCTTCTGGTACAAGTGGATTTCTTGATTTATGTATTGAATCTTCGCAGGGCACATGAACTGTGCGGTTCACACAGTGGGATTAAATGCATGGGTAATGCAGAGCACTCTGACTCTTATCTGGAAGGACACTCCTGTGGTGAGAGATGAGCTAAAACTCTTGACACAAATAGTGATTTCGTGGCTCATCTGTGCTTGCTTATTAGGTCTTTTTGGGGGTGGTGGTGGGGGAATTGTTGTTGAAAGTTTGACCCTGGGCACATAAGGTCCTTGAATGTTGCCAGCTGTTTGTGATCAGTTACTCACCCAAAGAGAGATTGTCTTGGATGAAGGCCAGCCAGAATGCTCCTTCGCGGCAAGGATGACAAGACGTGGTTTCACAGACCTTGGACGTGTTGTCCAGAAAGACCAGTCCTTGGAAAAGGACCTCATGCTTCATAAGGTCAGCAACAAGGAGGATGACCACTGACAAGATGGGTTTGATACAGTGGCTGCAATCACAGGCTCAAACAGAAAAACCAGTGTAAGGATAGAGATCCGGGACCAGGCGATGTTTTGTTTTGTTGTATAGAGGACAGCTAACCACAACAGGAACTCACCTCCACCAGAGCTTGGCAGAATGAAGGATGGGAAGAGCAATCAGGGGGAGGGTATAGGATCAAGTGATGGTACAAGGAAGGAGTTACAATTAGTGAGTGGAAACAGAATGTATATGAACCTTTATTGTTATTATTTTCTAGCTATTATCTTTAAAATAAGGGTTCCTGGGGAGGGGGGGAAGGGAAAGGATGAAAGGGAGCTGATATCAAGTTGTTCAAGCAGAAAGAAAATGTATTGAAACCGATTGTGGTAGCAACTCTACTGGACGTGAATATGTGATTACTATGGATTACTATGGTATCTGTAAGAACTCCTGATAAAATGGTTAAAATATTTTTCATGACTGTGAGTCATTGGATGTAAAGCTGGTGATCTGTCTGTCAACCTTCACCTCATTCACAATAGTCAAAGCAAAAAAGGAAACTTGGCTGTTCGAGTCCACCTAGCAGCAGCAGCACTGGGGAAGAAAGACTGCCCATCAACTTCAAACAAGATCACAGCCAGGAAAACCCTGTGGAGTAATTCTACTCTATAATTCATGGAGACGGAGGCAGGATTCACTCGGTGGCAATGGGTTAGGATGGCTTGGGGTTTAGGGTTCTGGAAGAGTTTGAGCTTTTCTTCACTTAGGTGGTTAGCATATGTGGTCGCTACCTACTCTGATGCCAATTTGAGACTGTAGAGTGAAGGGGTGAAATGTAGCCTGTTAATCAGGTCGCAGCTTGATGACCTCATTTGGAGGCACTCAGGAGATAACTAGATCATGAAGGCAGGACACACAAGTCATTTCCTTGTCATTTCCTTGCAACTGACAAGACACATGGAGCAACGCTTGTGCTCTGAGCTGGAGGAGCACGTGGAGACCCCTGCCAGCACTGAGATACTTCCACTGCCACGCTATCCACACTTTCCACCCACTGGCCTGTGATCTTTCTTCCAGCATTCAACATCATTGCATGTGCTACGTGAGTCTAAAGATGAATGTATAGACTGGAAATGGACACATGTGCTAATATCAGATTTATGGACTTGACCTGGACTGGAATGGGATGTTTTCTTAATATTCAACTGCTCTTGAATATGCAACTCTTTCTTGTATACATATATGTGTTTATGGATTTGTTTCTTTAGTCTACCCAGACTAACACAGTGTGACACATTAGGTAAGTCAACAAAATGAGTCAGGCATGGGATAGATGTTGTCAGACTTTTGGCCTCTGTCCTCTCTCTCTCTCTCCTTGGACTTGAGTCTGCATGTGGCTATCTGAAGCAGAATATGCTATTACTTCAAGAATCCAAATATCAGAATGAATAGGAATGTGTGTGCTCCCGTTGACCTTATGTCTTCACACATGACTTAGTGGGCAGAGGCTCTGCTGCGCTGGAAGACTATTCCTAAGGACACGTGCACTCCTGTGTGCACCCACGGTCAGTCTGGGGTAGTGGCTCTTGGTCTCTGTCAAGGAACAAATCCATCCAGCTGACTATTTGTGGAAATGCAGATTCCTTGACCTCAACTCCAGGAATTCAGCCTTCGTCCATGGGGGACCTACCTCAGAGAATTCAAGCACAGTCTGTGGAAGATTAGGAACGTTGCAAGTTCAGTAGACTTCCTGGCCAAGAGGAAACAGAAAAGTAGAGAGGAAGGCAGTAGACCAGTTTCAGAAGGCAGCAAAAGCAGAAGAAACTTGGAGCCACATTGAGGTTCTATTTCAAATATTTTGTGAACACGAATCCTTTGTTAAGGAGGCCTCGAGGCATCGAGGGTTAGTCACTGGGCTACAAAAAGCAAGGTCATTGATTCAAACACCCAAGCCACACCATAGGAATCAGCTTCAGAACAGTGGGTTTTCATCCTTGACTGGTGGGTCAATTCCACTTCATAGCAACCCCATAAGGCACAGTAGAACACTCCCATAAGGGGACCGAGGACAATTCTCATTTACTCTTTGGGAGTGAAGCATTTGTCCCTCCATTAAAATAAGAAGAATCTCTATGATAATAAAAGGTCACCTCCTATGCTTATCGAGGACAGGGCTAGTGGGTTCTAGTGGATTATCTCAATGACGCTCTATGGGGACAGCATGTCATAGTCCCCACATTACATGTGAGGAAATGGAGGCAAAGACTGGAGCTTGCCTAAAGGACCACACTGCAAATAGATGTGGGAGCCTAAGAGTTGAATGAGACAGTGTAAGTCAGGGAGTTCATTGGGAAAAATGCACGCACAATGCATACCTAACATGAAGGCACTCAAGTTTGTGTCCTTCTTTTACAGTGATCCCCCCGCCCCCGAGACATGGCCTATCAGCCGACCCATGTTTCTCAGGAGCCTTCTCTACAGAGCTCCATGATCATTGTAGTGTGTTGAAGATACTGCTGGGAAGGGTGGGGAAAGAGGGGGAACACTGGCTTTGAAGATGTATCTCTCAGCTTTCACTTCTTCATCTCTAAAATGAAGGCAGCAGCCCCCCCACCACTCCCCAGGCCATAAGATACAAAAGTTAAATGACATCACCTGGGGAAAGTATTTTGTGAAGTCCTTTGCTGAGAAGTCCTGGTGGCATCATGGGTTAGCCATTGATCTGCTGACAGCAAGGTCATCTGTCCCCCAGCCACTCCAAAGGACTCTAGGGTTGCTGTGAGTCAGAATCAACTGCACAGCAGTGGGTTTTCATGCTTGGCTTTTGAGTCAGCTCCACTTCATAGCAGCCCCATAAGACACATTAGAACACCCCCATAAAGTGCCCAAGAGTGAATCTTTAAGGAAGTACACTGCACATCTTTCTTCCAAGGCACAACCGGTTAGTTGGGCCTACAGACCTTTTGCTTAGCAGTCCAGCCCACACCACGATACCACTAGTTCTATATACCACACTGTTAAGTCCTGTAAAGGAGCCCTGGGTAAACACTTGGCCAAGAGGTTGGTTGTTAGGACCCACTCAGTAGCTCTGAAGGATGACAGACCTGGTGATCTGCTCTGACAATGATTACATCCTAGAAAAGCTGGTGGGGAAATTCAACTATGTCTCAGGCAAAAAAAAAAATCAAATCTATAGGTCCTAATATTGAAAGTACCATGGTCGGCTAAAAGGTCAATGTGGCAGTCATATGCTTATGTTAATTTCATGATTGAGATTGAGATGTAGGGGTGGGGTCTAGCCTGTTAATCTGGAGATAGCCATTGAGCAGCCAATGAGGCCTCTATGTGGGCATGGCTTTCTCCTGAGACTTCTAGGAAATCTTGCGATATTTCCCTCGTGAAGATGAGAAGCTATCTTCCCCAGTTGTTGAGAGTTAGTCTCAGAGATGATGAATCACAGACAAGACAAGATGGCAGCGTCTGAGGAGCTGGAGAAGCCACATGGCATTGTCCTGATGGAGCCAGATCTCTGAAGTTGGAGGGGCCACGTGGAGACCCCTGCCAGCGATGAGTTGCTTCTGCCACTACTGGATGCTGTTGATGGACCCTGAGCCCTGGAAGTGAGGAGCCATGGGGAGACCCCTGCCAGCACCAGGATTCTGCATCCACTGACCTGTGAATTCATGAGTTGGAAGGAGACATTGTAGACTGGTATCGGGCATAGCTAATATCGGATTTAAGACTTTGAACAGGACTGGGTTGGGAGGCTTTCTCAGTGTTCCATTCCTTTTGTATATAAACCCTTTCCTTATATCCATATGCGTGTCTATGAAATTTGTTCCTCTAGTTTATCCTGACTAACACAGTCAAGCAGATCTGTGTTAGAAAAAGTACAGGAGGCCAAAGTGCTCCTGAGAGGGAAAGGATGGCAAGACCTCATCTTACCTACTTTGGGCAGAGGAGGCAAGAAGAGGCGAGTCCCTGGAAAAAGGACACCATAGTTTAGTAAAGGAGAAGAGCAGTGGGAAAGAGGAAGGCCCTTGAGATGGATCAATACCTTGACCACAACAATGGGCTGAGGCTTAGAAACAATGATGAGCATGGCACAGGACCTGGCAGAGTCTTGTGTACAGGGTCACCCGGCTGTGTATAGGGTCACTATAGGTCAGAACCAACTGAATGGCACCTAACAACAACATAGCCTATAACAATAACATTCTCTTAGGTTCCTGGGTGGCACAGTTTGTGTTGGTTCACCAACCTAGCACAGTGCTGTGGGAGGAATGCCCAATGCTCTGCTTCCATAGAGATGATAGTAAGTAAAGCTTGTGGAGCTCAGACCTTCTCTGTAGCATGTGTGCATGGGTCACTCTGGGTCAGAATCCACTTGAGGGCAGTGAGTTTGCTTTACAGTTCTCTATGGGGGCAGCGATGGTTTGTGGTAAAATCCTCACCTTCTTCATGGAGAAGACCAGGACTCCAGGTCCACCATCCATCTGCCGGAGGAGCCTTCAAGGTCACTGTGATGCTGAGCAAATTCAGAAGAGCTCCTAGATGAAGGCAGACTAGGGAGAAAGGCTGGTAATCCAGTTCCAAAATCAGCCAATGAAATATCTACAAATCACAAAAGTCCCATTTTATTGTTCATGGAGTCACCAAGACTAGGGCCGAACTTGACGACAGCTAGCACCAACGTTTCCTGCACATTACTAAGAAGATATGCCTGACAAATAGACTCATATATAGTCCAAGGTATTTTTTAGCACAATTTTTTATGTTAAAAATGCCCTTCTCAGCTTATGCTCAGTGAGGGGGTCCTGTTTACCTATTCTCCAGTGTAGTGCAGGTATTCCCCAGTCTCTCCCGCTCATCTGTGGGCACCTGCAGCCACTGTGGGTGGTCTGAGGACTGCTGACATCCTCGCTCTTCTTTACTCCCGCACACCAGCAGCCTCTGTGTTGTCTGTGCGGTGTGCTGGTACCTGGGGCCCACCCCATCTTTGTCAGATGACTATTGGACGAGGCTGCTCTTTTTCTCCTGCTCTTCTCCAGGGCTGTGACCAATGAATGAGCCTTTGCACTCTGACCAGTGCTTGGCCACGCCTCCTCACTCTGCCCAACTGCTGTTGAATACAAGTACCAGGATTTCTCTGGTCTTGGATATACAGTACATGTATTTAAAGTATTTAGTCTGCTATATCTTATTTTCTTATTAACCTCTATCTGGACCCAGTGATGACTATGCTTGCATAGAGCAGCCTGTGTGAGGGCTCATAATATACGCACTGCATGGTGTGGGCACCGTGTTACTTCATGTGTTCATTAGCATTTCCTATACATATGCAGTAACGCTGTGTATGCAGTAACGTGGCATGTATAGTTACTGTTGGTACCATATTGTTTTTGTTGACCCTCTTTTCGACTCACAGAGCTAGTTTACTGTTACAGTATTTAACCTACTGATGCCTCAATTAATGTAATCTGATTGGTATCTATTTTTATTTTGAAATTTGCCAGTAGCTGCTGATTGTCCACTCTAGGCTTATACTCAAGTCCATAAGTTTGTCCCAGTTTTTGTGGTAAAATTAGGTGCCACGGCTTATATTCAGGTTGACTGATACTTGAATATTTATGGTAGTAGCCAAAATTCAGGAACCATGGTCCTACTGATGCTGTTGTGTAAGCATTGAGCTGAAGGTCTCTGGTTCAAACCAGTTCTTTGGTAGAAAGGTGAAGCAATCTGCGCCAAACCCTGAGGTCAAAATGTGTTGCAATCAACTCAATGGCAGTGGTTGTGGCTGAGAAGCACACTAGATAAATACTGAACTGTGAATCCCCCAAAATGGTGGTTGGAACCAGCAATTGCTCCATGGGAGGGAAGACATATTGATTTGGTCCTGCAAACAATCTCCTCCTAGAAAACCTCAAAACCCCCCTGAGATGTTCTGTTCTGTCAGATAGGGGTATTGTGAGTTGCAATGCATGCACACACTAATGGCCAAGATGGTATCATCCAGGCCTTTCCTGAGAGATTGTCTTTGGGGTAAAATAAAAAGTGTGCACTAACAGCCTCTTCTTCCTTTCTTCATGAGACCCGTTCCCCTGTGGGTGGGAGAGGTGGTGAAGGAGAAAGATGAGGTACTACGCTGCTCCTCTGATAGCCTCACCATGGCTATCAGAAAGGCATCCAAGCCATCAAAAAGAAATTGCCAGAGGATGGCAACACACAACGCATTCCCAGCCATGCCAGAACAAAGCCTTCCCCTCACATCCCACTTATTCCCAAACGTGGCAAACTGGCCTTGAGAGACCACATGTGTGTACCCAGTCCTTGAGGAAAGGAAGAAGAGGCTATTATATTAGCACACATTTTTATCCTGTCCCATGATGAATGCATCACAAACCCAAACAGCTGATAAACCTCTGTGGCATCTCTACACGTGCAGCCTCATTCACACACATGCTCAGGGCTTTGTTCCTGCTGCTGGAAGTTTGACTGAGCCACGCTGATGTGGTGGTGCTCTGTCAGTGGTGACCTCCTTGTCAGAGGGTCAAGCCCAACCTCCAAGACGAATGTGGCAAGAGCTATGGTCATGGTTCGGTCAGACCACTGTCTCCTGTTTGGACAGTGAAAACCAGTCAGAAGAACAATTACTCTGAGTTACTGTCTGACTCTTGTAGGAGTGTCCTCATCATGGCTATCAGAAAGACGTCCAAGCCATCAAAAAGAAATTGTACTAATCTTGCCCACAGGATAAAAAATGGCTTAGAGTTTGGCAGTTTCAAGAAAGGACTGTTACAAATTGTTACAAAAAACAATTCTGGAGAGCCAGTGCCACCCTCGAACATGGATGACTTACATGCTCCCTCCTGGGAGAAAAAGAGAGCGATAATCCAACTGGAAAAAAAATGTGCACAATAGTCTGAGGGGGAGAATCTAATTTTAAAAAGAGAAGTAAAGCCAAGAAGTATGTTTAATTCCCTGCGACAGGTGGAACTCATCTTTCTTATCTGTGTCTCATCCCCTGCTTTTCTGGTGTTCCCATTTAGACCAGAACTTGGGAGCTTAGGAAGGAAGAGTTTGAATTCATTCATCTTGAATTCCATTCCATCCTATTCAATACAATTTGAGAAACACCACAGAATGACCAGAAGAGCTACTGCAGAAATTGTGTGGGTGCTTGGGAGTTTTCATTGAAAGACATAGACTTGCTTTGTTTTTGGATACAGATGAGAAATGGGCATCAGCAGGCCAATGGACACTCCTTTCTGGGAATCATAAAAGTGAAAACAGGATTAGCTTGGGCAGAATGGGAACAGATAGGGAGCCAAGAACCAGGATAAAAAATGGCTTAGATTTTGGCAGTTCCAAGAAAGGACTAAAGGACATGAAGATGTACACTGTGAGGAGACTATCTGGGTGCATGCTCTCCATCTGTGTGAGATGATAGGGTTGGATTGTTTATCATGTTTAATCACGTTTTCACAGGCTTTGACCCATCCTTAACATAATCCATGAGTTCATGACAGTGCCCTGATTTTTCAAATCAGTTCATCTGTGTGGTTCTTAAATGGCACCTGGAATACTGCATGTCTTTTTCCATGCAAGTTAAATGAATAAAAATATTGGAGCTTGGCTATCTACTGTATGTTGCATTGCCTTGTTGTGGGCTTGGATGGGCATCACAAAGGCCAGGGTGGGTCAAGGTCTTCTGGTTCCTGTGGGGTTAAGTTAGGACATGAAGCTCATGTCTTCCGTCTCCCAAACTAAGATTCTTTCTGCTCCATCATGCTCCACACCAATATTTAATGTTCCTGGAACATCTTGACCCTCCAAAAGTGCTTGCAGCAACCTTGTCCAGTGTGTGCACACATTGTCATTTGTGGTTTGCTCAAAACTCCTATCAGGAATAACATTATCTTTGGGAAACATGGCTTTTGTTTCTTGGTCACTTAGAAGCAAAAGAATTGAGCCTTCATTTCCTCAGTTGTTAAGGTTGGGAGCTGGGATGCATCCTGACTGGCATGGTTGGAATTCCAGCATTCTGTGGTTTTGAAATATTACATTAATTCACAACGCTGATTTTTTTTAAGTCTTCCAAAATCCCAAGGATTTTGTGACCTGGCATTCATGCCAAACTCATTGGACTTTGAAAACAAAGCTATATTTCAGTGCTGTGCAACCCAAAATGAGTTCTAATATATTTTTTAAGTGTGAAAGGTCTTTTGGCTTTGTCAAAAATAGTTCAAAAATAACTGAGCGGTCTGCTTTCAAGGGTCATGTAACTTTCTCTTTTAGCCTTGGAGTTTTATTCTAGAGCAATTCTATTGTCACAGATGCTAATTAAGAGGCTGAAAGAAATGACTGAGGAACATTTTGGAACTGGGTGGGCTGCAAGTCAAAGTATTGTTTCTACTGTTTCTCGGTTAAGAAAAGAGAAGTTTTTACTAAAAATCCCTGGAATTTCTGTCCATTGAGTTGGAACTTGGGGGATTTTCCTGATGTACTTTATGAAAGTCATTCAATATTTGGGGATAATTCTTCACTCTGTAGCACCAAACAGACTGTCTGAGATCAGTGGAGATGGAAGCCCTACCACATGCCAGTCAAGTAGCTGATAGGTCTTTGTGGAGCAATCATTTTCCCAAAACTCAGCTCTGCCTGACACTGCTGTGTTCCACTCAGAAGTCTACAACTTCCTCTATCTAGAATGACTCTGCCTCTAACATCTCTGTAGGTAGTGATGGGAATCAAAACTTCCATGAGTGACACTCATCAGAGATATGGTTGACAATCTCGGTCTTAAAATCTTCTAAGGGAAACAAAATGTATACATGACAGTCTATGAAACAAAGAATAAGAAAATCCCATCATTTAGAGAGTCCAATCACAATACATTGGTAACTACTGGTGATTGGAATGCAAAAGTTGAAAGTAACAGAAATTGGAAAATAGGGCCTTGGTGAGAGGAATGAGGCTAAAGATTGCATAATAGAATTTTCTGAGACCAACACTTCCTTCATCCCAAATACCTTTTTTCAATAATGAACATGGACTTTTTGAGATAGAGTACACTCGATCAAATAAACAGCATCCACATGAAGAGATGATGGAGAAACTCAATAGCACCAGATAAAACATGGCCAAAGTTCAGCTGTGAACTGATCTCCATCTGCTCATATGGAAGTGTAGATCAAAGTTGAAGAAAATGAAAACAAGTCCGTGAGAGCCAAACCATAACCCTGAGTGTATCCCGCTGAACCTCACTCATGGAGACAGTGAAAATCAAGGCACAAAGTAAGGAAGAGATCAAAATGGATGTCAGAAGAGACTCTGAAACTAGCTCTTCATTATAAAGTAGCTTAGGCAAATGGAAGAAGCGATGAAGCCAGAGGGCTGAACAAAATATTTCAAAGGACAGCTCAAGGAGACGTGATGACATAGAAATATTATTATAATAACATGTGAAAGGACTTAAGAGTTGGAAAACCAAAAACGGGGAACATGCTCTGCATATTTTAAACGGAAAAAATTCAAGAATAAATTCAAGCTTTAGATATTTTAGATTGAAAGATCCCCACGGAAAAAATCTTGAATGATGCAGATTATGCCAAAAGAACCTGAGAAGAAGCCACAGAATCATTGTACCAAAAAGAACGAATCCACATTCTGCCATTGGAGGAGGCAGCATAGGACCGAGGAACAATGGTGATTAAGGAAGACGTTCAAGCTGCACTGAAAACATTAGCCAAAAATAAGACTCCAGGAATCAAGGAAATACCAACTGAAATGTTTAACACGCTGAAGGAGCCCTGAAAGTACTCAACCGTCTATTCCAAGAAATTGAGGAGACAGCAACCTGGCCAGCTGACCGGACGAGATCCATAGTTGAGTCATTCCAAAAAAGGTGACCCAACAGAATGCTCAAATTATAGAACAATATCATTGATTGATATCACATCCAAGTATTTTTTTTTCTGGAATATATTGACAGAGAGCTGCTAGAAGATCAGGCCAGATTCAGAGGAGGACACGGAACAAGAGATTGCATTGCTGACATCAGACGGATCTTGACGGAAAACAGAATACTTGAACGAAGTTGACTTGCGTCTTGCAAAGGCATTTGACTATGTGGATCATAGCAAACGGTGACAGCCTTACGAAGAATGGGAATCCCAGAACCCTTCATTGTGCTCGTGTGGCACCTGGATAGGGATCCAAAGGCAGTTGTGCAATCAGAACACGGGGATGCTGCATGTTTTTAAAGAAAGAATGGTGCGTATCCTCTCTGCATACTTTTTACAAACTGTATACTGAGCAGATAGTTAGTGGAGCTGGACTGTATGAAGAAGAACGTGACCTCGGGATGCAGGGAAGCTTTATAAACAAGCTGAGGTGTGCAGATGACCAATGCTTGCTTGCTGGGAGCAGTGAGCACGATCACGGGGGCCGTTCTACCCTGTTCTAAAGCAGTGCTAGCGGTCAGAATCCACGCATGGACTACCTTCATGGACTTTATACACAGCTCTGGTGGGGAGGATAAGGAAGAAAGCACCCTAAAACAAGTCTTTCACCCCCACTAGAAGATAGCAGTAACAAGTGAAGAGGGGAAGTGATATGTTAGGTTCAAACGAGAGCCATCGACTCGAGCATTTCAAGTTCGCCGTGACAGAGATGGCTGCAGGAAAGCTAAACGTGGCAGGATGGGAACGGACTGAGAGTGCTCAGTCTTGGTGCCAAAGGCTAGGGAGGAAGCATGAGTCCCTGCTCTTGCCCGCTGCTGTGAAGTCTGCCCCCGACTCAGAGTGACCGCATCGAGAATGAAAGGCTGCCTGGTTCTGTGCCATCCCCATGGTCCATTGCAGATTGGACCTTTGGGATCTGTGGGGTTTTTCTAGCTTCACTGACACCTCTCCTGCATCCCGGCAATGCACAAGCCTTAACAGATGGCCCAGGGCTCACCATGAAGTGCAGTGAGCTAACAGTGAGCCCAGACCTCCTGCATCTGAAAAGGCGCACTGCGCTGGATCCATTCTGACGGTGGGACAGAAGACTGTCCCTGTGGGTATTTGAGACTGTAGCTTCTTATGGGAGTGGAAAGTCTCACAGAGAGGCTGGTGGTTTCAAACTGCCAGTCTTGCAGTTAGCCACCCCACACATAAGTCACTACTCTGGGCCGCCTACATGGGAGGGGAGTACCCTCCCACTGTGCTCCACTCCTCTAGTAGTTCCTGAATGAGCCCGGTACTCTTTTTGCACAGTTTTTCTCTTTCAAGTTACAATTCTAAGTAACTCTCTCACTCACTCACTGAGCATCGTCATTTGAGAGCCAGGCTGTGTTCTGGGAGAGGCGAGCCTCATCGTGTTGGTGGCAGCATGCAGCATCCACACAGCCTCCGCTGCAAAGGTTCGGCTTCCGGGCTAGAGGACCGTGACACAGAGCACTCCACAGCCTGTCTAGAAGCTTCAAGTCACGGCTTCCCATGATTAATTGATTTTGCCTTTCTCTCTGGCTCTTAGTTCGAAAATGGAGCCAAAATATTAATTAACGCAGAAGGTTAAGCCGTGGTTTGACCCCTTATTCTGTGTGAGGGGACAGAGGCGGTGACTGAGAAGGAGCAGGAAGGGTGGGATGAGCACATTGGCAGTAAACGGGAACACGGTGTGGCTTGGGGCCTGTGGGGACTTTGGGGGACTTTTGTTTTTCTCTCAACTCCTATGAAAACATGTGTGGATACAGCGCTGTGGACTCTGCATTTTTCATCGCAAGCACACGTGCGCCTTTCCTGGATGGATGGGTGGATGGGTGTTGCTGGTCTTTTCTCCTGCACTGGCCACAGACTGCTGACAACAGCAGGCCCTGCTCTCCCAGCACACTTTCACTGGCTCACTTTACCCAAACCAGATGGCGTCCCAACGGTGCACCAGGCTTTCACTGGGGCAAGTCATTCCTCCTCGAATTGAACCAGGGTTGGGGAATGCTGGATCCTGGAAGCACACTGGCACAGGGATTTCTCCAAGCTAGCAGGACTCCCTGCCTGTCCCCCTAACACACACACACACACACACACACAGCAGATCCAGAGGCTCCCATTCTCCTAGGCCAATAGCGGACAAAGCAGTGCTTTCAGTGACTATGGAAAGTCCAGGGCCTCTCTGCTCACCACCGGCTGGTGTGCTAGTTGGTATCAGTAGGAGAGACAGCCTGGGTCATCCAGCCCCTCTGATTAGGGTTAAACGAAAGCAAGCACATGAGAAGAAGGCAAATGGTATGTCTCATTTGTTAGGAGTTGACTGGAGAGCCCCTGTGTCAGAAAACCATGCTGCACTGGTTTCTCAAAGACTGCCATTCTGGAAGTAGACCATCAGCCCTTTCTCCTGAGGTGGGTGGGCTCTATCCTCTCCCATTTCCTTAGTCATCATCACAAGTGCCAGCTGTTTGCAACACCCAGGGACTCCTGGAGCGGAAGCATGTGGTATCCTATTTTTAGCAGTGACTGCACCCATGCATATAACATGCACACATCTATTACATGTGTAGGGTGCAGAGGAAGCTAACATGAGAGGGGTATGTTCTGCTTGCAAACATAATGTAGAATGTGCGTGCCATTTGTGGGAAAGTGCAGTACATTTTTCAAGTTTCTGTTCTCAAGGTTAAACATGTTTCTGATTCAGATTCAACTGAAACTCACCTCTGCTGGCAGCACATTCAGCCTTTTGTCAGCAAAGGCACAAGGGACCTGTGCCTGGCAAAAGGGACCTGCCCTACGTACACACAGACCTTCTCTAACTGCACCCAGCAGCAGCCTCCTCCCTGCTGCCCATCCTGGGACCTGGGTCTGCGGATGTTCCAGAGCCTCAGCTTTCTGGGCTTCTTAAAAGAAACTGTGTTGGTTTGGAACAGATCTCTCTGAAAGACTTTGTCTCAATAGGGGCACAACCAAAAACACAAAAAGAAGGCACGATCACTACAGGAGAGAGAAGAATGGGCTCTGTCAGATTTCCAAGGCTGTAGATGCTTTCGGAGGCAGATGGCTCATCTTCCTCCCATAGAACAGCTGAGCTTTGGGTTAGCAGAGGAGTCCTTTAGTCCCGGTTAACCGCTATGTTCCCTGGCATGGGAAGGATGGCTTTGAGTCTCTCCTCTTGCTAACCTTGCAGGCCTGCCTGAAGTCCCTAGAAATTTGGAAAACTGATTGCTTCCTGCCCAGATATGTGAACCCAGTTCAGAAGCCCATGAGGCATTCCTCTGGAATTTCCCTGGAAGTTGGTGCTGTCTCTATCCCTAGAGGTGCGATGACATCACAGAGAGGTAGAAGCGTTCCAGCTCTTTCCACTGTACTCCCCTTCTTACTGCACACAGGTCCTGCATCAGCCCACTGCGTCATCAGATCCTCATCAAACCAATGCCCCATCTCAAAGACTTCAGAGTTCCTGGAAAGTCTCGTGGACCTCACGGACATGTGGGCTCCTGGATCAAATGAAGGAAGCAGTGGTGGAAAAGCCATCTTCTCTTTTGTCCCTTGTCAGAGTTGTGCCCACCCACCTCCTCAACAGCCCCCAACCTCATTCCCAGTGAAAACAAGATGGGGAGAAGAACAAATCGCACCCTGTAAAGTTATGCAAATGCTAGGGAAGAGGGCAATCTTCCTTCATCCTAGTTCCATCCCAGTGAGGGGGTAACACTGACAGTCAACATCCATTGCTGTTTACGTACGTGCAGAATGCATCTCCAGTCCTCTGCTTTCCGGATGAGGACACTGCAGGGTCAGAGCTGCTAAGCCACTGGCTCACAATTTCATCACTAGAAGGTCATCCCAGAGCAGGCTAGGAACAGAGCCCGGGAACTCGACCTCCATGTTATCCTCCCTCTGTGGAAGTTCTGATGGTACTGGATTCACTGGACCTGTGCAGAGAGGGGAGACCCTTCACCCCACTGCAGACAGAGACACGTCGCAGGGAAGGAGCCTGAAAGAGAAGGAGAAGGAAAGAAAGGTCCACTTTGAAAACCAATTGAGAGTAGTCATGAAAGGAGATAAGAGGAAAGTAAAACTATGGGAGACATGACTTCTCCCAACCCTAAGGGGCCTCGTTAAATAGCTCTGGAGCCACTTTTCTCTTCATAAATTATAGCTGGCTGCAGTCAACTGTTTGCACAGAGGGTGAACTGAAACGTTTTATTGTTTTATGAGTGCAATAAAACAAACGTGATTAAAAGGCCACAGTGGCACTTACATCTGGGGAAGGAGACCAGGCCTTTAGCACGAGCGGGGATGTATCATCAGAGAGAAGGAATCTGTTTCCCATTCTTCTGTTGGAAAGAAGATGTGACTGGTTGAAGAATCAAGATCTGGAAAAGCGAGGATGAAGGAGTGCAGGTGGAGAGGGGAGGCAGAAATGGAGCGACATCTTCAGTCCCAAATAACAGATGTGGAGGGGGAAGCATATTGGGAATGAGATGAAAGGACTCACGATGCTTCCCAAAGGGGTTGGGGATAAACTAGCTCTTCCTGAGCAGCAAAGCTATGGTGAAAGGAAATGGAAGACCGTAGCATCCAGAATAAGACAAGGCGAGTGGCTGCATGTGGGAAGAAAGGTAGAAATAAGAGCAGAAATTTACTTATAGGGAAGTTGAATTCCAGGACCTGTGGGCTGGGGTCGAGGACTACACATACTTGAGAAAATACAAATCAGATCCACAGATGTTGATAACCCTGATGGCGATGGGTACTGGGAACTAGAGGAGAGCCTGTGGAAGGGGGATCCCACAAAACAGGACACACACAAATGTTTCCCACCTCCATGAAAGATTTCATAATCTAGTGGAACACACAAAATGTTTCCCACCTCCGTGAAAGATTTCATGACCTAGTGAAACACACAAAATGCTTTACACCTCTGTGAAAGATCTCATAACCTAAGGAAGACCAACATGGACTCACATATAATGCAGGCTGCCTGCATAGAAACTGCTGTCTTGTTATACGTTGTCATGGGGGTCAGTTCCTACTCACAGGGATTTTATGGATAGCAGACTCAAATGTCACCGGGTCCAAGGCCATCTACTCATATACCAGCGCACTGTCTGTTGGATTGCCAACATTTCTCTGATTTACAAACCTTGCAATCTAAGCAGTTTTCCAGCATGAGAGCGGGCAATATTCTGCTGTGACCTAAGGATTTTCATTCGCTAGCTGTCAAACATATCTCAGCTCTCACACAGACCTGTCTTCCTCGTCTGCCTTAGTCTGGAAGAAATGCTGGCACCTGCTTACCACAGTGACCCCTCAGGTATATGAACTATTGGTGGTGTAACTTCTAGCATCATAGCAACAGGTGAATGACCACGGGGAAGCAAATGGACAGCTTAGTGATGGAGATATAAAGAAAATCAATAAGCTAGAAAGGATGCTATTCATCATATGTGCTGGGACCACATGGGACAATTGCAGAATTTTTGACAGAGGAGAGGGCACTTTCAATGGAGCTCGTAATATGAGAGCTGTGTGAACAATGAATTCAAAGCTGCATAAAGATCCCTAACGAATGTGTTAAGATGGGAGAGTTCTGGTGAAGGGGTATAGCTGACACTGGCTTGAGCCAAGGCTGCATAAGTGACAGCAAACCGTGTGGCATTTTGGAAGCCACACTGCGAAGTCCAATCTCTGTGCGACAGATCAAGGTCGTTCAACTGGTGTTCTGCTTCAACACCAATAGAATGCAGCAGTCCCAACTTTCAGATGGCACCTGCTCTATGAAAAGTGATGGCGTTTGGCCCATGGACTTGGTGGCTCAAATCCAGCGGCGTCTCTCAGGAGTGGCACGGGGTAGCGCCCACGACCACCAGAGGCAGTGATGCCCACAAAAAAAAATAAAGAAAAGTGTTGCTGTTAAGTGCCTGAGAGTTGGTCCAGACCCAGAGCGACCTTATGCCCAGCAGCATACTAGAACACTTCTATGAAGGGGTCATGCCATCACCACGGGTGCTAGGTTTTAAGGAGGAGAATGACATGGTGAGAAGTGCCTGTGATGGAGACGGAAATGAGGAAACTCAGCGTAAGGGTCATCTGGGTTGTCCAGGTAGAGAGGATGAGGGTCTGAACTCATCGTAAATCTACGGAAGGGAAACTGACTGGCCTTCACTCATTTTTGCCTTTCTTGAACACACACAACGGGCCAGACATTGTTGTGGGATGAAAAAAAAAATGAAGCCACAGGGCATAGCCCCTGAGTGATTATAGTCGAAGAGTTAAGTGACACACAGTCACACTGCCAAATAGATGCCAAGAGAAGGGGTGCTTAGGAATGCCAAGAAGAGAGGTTTAATCCCAGATGGCTTCCAAGATGAAAGTGGAAGCAGGCTTCCTCTGAGCCTTAAAGGAGAAGGTTCTGTGGAGGTAAAAAAGGGGAGGGAAGGAGTCAGTAGGAAAGACAGGTGGACAGGTGAAAAGATCCGATGGAATGAAATACCACTTAAAATAAAGAGCGCCGACCTACGCTAGCATTTGAAAATTATCCCTGTATATTGAACCAAGAATTAGTTATTAAACAAATGCAACTGCTACATTGGACTCTTAAGCTATGTAACGACAGACGAAGTTTGGTATATGGTGGTGTGGGCTAGAAAGGGACAGGTTGTTGAAGAGACCTCAACGTGGAATCTTTAAATGGAAGGGTAATGTAGCTCATGTTCATGTCTTAGAAAGAGCATTCTAGCTTGAGTGTGATGCACGGGTATAAGGGACACTGTTTAGAAAACATGGCAACAAAAGAGGCCACAGCAATGGCAAAGAATGACGAGTCTGAGAAAGTGACAAGTGAGAAAATAATGCATCAGAATGAATGGTGATTGGTCAGACCAGACATAGGGGAGGAAATGATAGGAGAAGCACAGGTTTCTCATTTGATGGCGGGGGTTGGCCACGCACAGAGCTAGAGAGTGAAGAAAAGAAGGCAGGTTTGGGAGCTGGGTGACTGAACATCAGAAGTGGTGGGTTCCAGTCTGTGCCTGGGTTGTCTAGGAGTAACATATAGGAAAAAGTAGAGTGCACCATCCCAGAGCTCACACGAGAAGCCTTGGCAGAAGACCGGGAATTGGTAGTCAAATTCACGTGTTAGTGGTTGAAGCCAAAACCTGATATCCCTCGATTATCGAGTGACAGGAGAAGCGGGTCATAGGCAAAGTCCTTGGGCATAAATTCTATTTCAGCTCTGGGGAGAGAAAGTGGCGACCTCAAAGGAGACCCAGAATGGGTCATCAGAGAGGCAGGAGGTCCAGGAGGTAGAGCTAGGGGGAAAGATGACTTCTGCAACAGGAAGGGAGTTTCAATAAGAAGGGCATGGTCAACATTGCTTGGATTCTGCATAGAGCTGGAGCGAAACAAAAGAGAAGTCAGGGCCAAGGCCTCTAATTTGTGAGTCAGAGGCTGGCTGCCAAGAAATAAAACATTCACAGATTGTAAATACTGTGTGTAGGCAAAAATAAAAATGCAAGAGGGAAGGAGAGCAAGTTCACTGGCTTGGGACAGGGAGAGGAAAATGTTATAGAGCAAATTAATCTTCTAAAAGGACAGGCACAAAACACCAAGGCACCATCGAAAGAGTAATAATCCCTTCCGAGGGAAAGTGGCTCAGAAAGGGCATTGAGAGGTTGAAGGAGAAGAAAGAATGCAGCAAGAAAAACTCATTAATACAAGGGGAAAAGATACACTAGCACAATGACTGGAAATCTTGGAAGCTGATGCCTAAAGGTTAAAATGTTATATAACTAATGTAAATTCACTAACCAGTGAAATTAAACTGGACCACAATGAAACCTCAAAGCATCTTAAATGAATATTTTAAAATATACATAATGCTACGAAAGGGTGCGTGTGTGGTGTTTTAAAACATGATGGCTGCTCAAAGCACAAAATGAACACTTTCTCTGCCAGTTTTTCATACCATGGTGTCGCCTGTGTTGCTATAAATGCTGTAAACAATGGCACTGATATTTCAAATGTCAGCAAACTGACCTAAAGAGAACAGGCTGAGCTTCCAGACTAAGAACAGACTGTGAAGAATTGAATCAGCACATCAGGGAAAATCATCATTAAAACCCATGCATAGTTTCTAAACATGGTCAGATACTGAAGCTCTGATGAATATGACTTAAGAAGAGCTATCTTCTAAAAGCAAAATCAACTATAATGACATAAATGGAGTAAAACCTGAGGGAGTAAAGTCTGTAGGACAGGGGTCCCCAAACTACAGCCCGCAGGCCACATGCAGACTGCAGAGGACATTTACCTGGCTTGCCAGGTGTTTTTGCCAACACTACTGTTCTGCTTAGCAGCTGATTCTTCCCGAGTTAGCAGTGAATTTGTTGATAGTTGTTTTTGTTTTAGCTTTAGTCTGGCCCTCCAATGGTCTGAGAAACAGTGAGCTGGCCCCCTGTTTAAAAAGTTTGAGGACCTCTGTTTTAGGACCTTCATTTGCTGATAGGGAATGACTTCAAATGCAAAGAAACAACTGCAAAAATATACTAATAATCAGAATTTGAAAGAGCCAAAATATGACGTTAGGAAATTATAAGTTGTCAGAAATGAAACAGATTGCATAAAGATCCATATTCTAGGCATTAGTGAGCTGAAATTGGCTGCTGTTGACCATTTGAGTCAGAAAATCGTATGATCTTGCTACACTGGAAATGACAATTAAAAGGAATGTCGTTGACTTCATCATCAAAAAGAACATTTCAAGATCTATCTGTAAGAACAAAGCTGTTTGTGATGATTATATCTACCCCCATTCAAGGAAATGCAATCAACATAACTATTATTCAACTTTATACACCAAGCAATAAACACTAAAGCAAGCAATGAAGAAATTCAAGAATTATACTAATATCTTCATTCAAAAATTATTCAAGCATACACTTAAGATACAATGATAACTATTGGTGATTGAAATGCAAAATCTAGAAACAAAGAGAAAGGAATTGCAATTGGAAAATATCATCCTGGTAATAGAAAGGAGGCTGGAGAGCACATGATAGAATTTTGCAAGACAAATTACTTTTTCATCACAAATATCTTTTTTTTAAACACAAAGTCGAATACATCTGGGAGAAGAGAACATGGAGGAACAAAATATGAGCAGCGGAAACGAGGGCAGAAGCCAACTGTGGAATAGACCATCAATTGCTCATAAGTAAATTCAGTTTAAAGCTGAAGAAAAAATTTAAAAGTCCATGAGAGCCAAAATATGACTTTGAATCTATCCCACCTGAATTTCCAGAGCATCTCAAGGACATATTTGACTCTTTGAACACTAATGACAGAAGACTTGATGAGGTGTGGAAGGACATCAAGACCATCCATCATGAGGGCAGCAAAAGGTGATTAAAAAGACAGAGAAGAAATAAAAATCAACACAGATGTCAAAAGGAGACTCAACCATATATATATTTGTTGCTGTTGGGTACCATTGAGTCTGTTCCAATTCATAGCGACTCTATGTACAACAGAATGAATAGCCCGGTTCGGGGCCATCCTCACAATGTTCTTATATTTGAGTGCATCAAAGTAGGTAGCCACGGTGGCAATTCATCTTTGTTGATCTTCCTCATTTTCGCTGCCCCAGCACTTTACCAAGCATGATACCTTTCCCCAGCAACTGCTCTCTCCTGACAGCATGTCTAACATAGGTGAGATAAAATCTGGCCGTCCTTGTCTCTAAGAAGCATTCTGGACACATCTTCTTTTAAAACAGATTCATTCATTCTTTTGGCAGTCTGTGGAACTTTCTATATTGTTCACCATCACCAGCACTCGAGTGTATCAATTCTTCTTGGGTCTTCCTTGTTCATTGTCCGACTTTCACTTGCCTAGGAGGCCATTGAAAATACCATGGCTTGGGCCAGGCACCCTACAGCTTAATCCTCAAAGTAACATCCTTGCTTTACAATGCTCTAAAGAAGGCTTGTGCAGAAGATTTACCCAGTGCAATGTGCCATTTGCTTTCTTTACTGCCTCTCCCATGAGCATAGATGTGGAGCCTAGCAAGACAAAATCTTGGATAACTTCAACCTTTCTATGGTGATTGATCCAGTAGTGAAGCTTTTGGTCTTCTTTACAGTCTACCAAATATCACAACCTTTGAACTTCAGCTGCACGTGCTTCCAGTCCTTCATCTGCAAGTTTCTAGTCTCTTCCTTTTCAGCAAGCAAGATTGTGTCATCTGTGTACCACAGGTTGTTAATAAACCTTCCTTCAATTCTGATGCCATATTCTTTTTCACATAGTCAAGCTTCTTTGATTTTTTTCTCAGTATGCAGATTGAATAAGTATTATGAGACTATATGAATATATGTACATATATAATATATAATACACATATATAATACATATATATGTATATGTATTAAGGATCATTAGGCGAAATGAGGTGAGGAGTTTATTCACATATCCACTTCAAAAATGAAAAGTTTAGTGCCCCCTTAGGTGTATATTAAGGACAATGGAATAAGACCACATTTTCTTAGGGCCTCACAAGTGTTGTAACACAGAGGAGAAATCCTATCCCTCAGTTCCCTTCTCCATCCTTCCTTCATCTCTGGGAGTAGCAGCCCTTGAGCCAAAGAAGGAGCCATGCTTTGAGAGTATTAAAGGACCTTCCCAAAGCAAAGCAAATAATGTCAACAAAGAAATGGACACAGGCTCTAACTCCAGCATCAAGCAGTAATAAAAGTAGCTGCAGCAACCATGGTAAGCTCCAGGGGGCAATGAAAGGAGGTTAAAGAACTTAGTCACCTTGAAGTCAGCTTTGTCTCATGGTGACCAGGAAGGTACAGAGTTGAACTGAGTTCCAGGACAATGATCTCTCAGAAATAGATTAGCAGGCCTTACTTGAAAGGCTATTTTGAGTGAGTTTGAACCACTAACTTTTGATTAGAAGCATCACCAAAGAGAATTCAAGAGCCACCTTGATATTCCTGCAAAGGAAAGAGAAGTTTTCAAGAGCAGGGTTCTTACTCCAATGAAAGTGCAAGCAAAAAGAGCAGTTACCATTGGTTGCAAAGTATTCTTCTCAAACACTCTTACGCCAGTGGGGTGATCAAAGGAGTCCTAGAGCCAGTCCATTTACTACTTCTTTGATAAAGGGCTATGAAGTTGAATCTCATGTTGGAGCAGAAATTAGAAGGTCAAGTTTTCATAGTTCCTTCCTGGTACTTTGCCTACAGAATGAGTAGCTTGTAATCAGGTCAACAATAGTTTTGGCGCTCAGAGGCTAAGAGTTGGAAGCATTATGTTTCCCATTGGGATAATGTGTTTTGCTTTTTCTCCATTCACCAAAAAAGAAAAAGTGAGAGAAATATTTTTCAAACTATGTAATAACCATTAAAAAACACTTCGAAGTGCTATAAAGCTTCAAGATAACTGAAGAAATAAAGGACCTCTGTGGAAATGTAACTTTGTTACTGAGAAGGTGGCCAAAGAAACCCAGGGAGTCCTTGTCTTCCTTGCCCGTATACCTTTCCTTCCCTCTCTCCATACAGAATGTGCTGACCTTCAACCCAGGTCAGAAGGCTGCCTAGGAGGCTGCCTCCTTGCCACACAAAGTCGCTGGCCTTTTGAGAGTTCCAGAAGCCTTCACATACCTCTGCAGCGTCCACAAGTTAACTGGACCTTTCCTGACCCTTGAAAACATGGGTTTGCTCCCCGTGATGAGAGCGGTACCTATAGTTCCTAAGGGAGATCAGGACATGGACAGACATTAAAGAAGTTATTTGGTTTAGACTTTGTTCAGGACGTCACAAATGGGGATGTATCGCTACGGATGGTTTGCTGCTCTCTGTGCTTTCAATAACAGGTGGTATTTAAGGCTGCTGAACGTGCACGGTGTTCTCATGGCCTGTTTAAAGTGGCTAAAGCACGGTGAATGAGTTCAGGGGGAATAAAAATCTTTTTCTCCCTCGACCATCGATTCTTCACCATCTGTAATCTATTAACACACAAAGTGAAGTGGCATGGGACTACTTAGAGCTGTGTAATCGCAGGGAGTTATCAGTCAGCAGAATAATAGCTGTGAGGACAACTTTTTGAACTGCTTCTTCTAATCCTTTCTGGAACACAGAGACAAGATCGTTCCAAGTCACTTTTAAACATAGGGCCCACGTCTATGGCTGCCTTGGAAGGCCTCTCTTTGAACTTCAACCACCTGACCTTGGGTCACTCGGTTCACCCGGACCAGAGTTTCATGGAAAACTAAGGCAATTCAAGAAGACTTACTGCCCAGCTCTGTAAGTATCCCACCTCTTCAGAGTCACTCCAAGCCAGTCACACCCACTAGCTGCCACCCAGTCCATCCTGACTCACAGAGACTCTGTACAACATGGTTGAACTGCTCCAGTGGGCTTCTAAGACAGGGATCGTGGGTTGGGCTGCCAGTGGCAAGGTGAGCAGTTCCAAACCACCAGCTGCTACACAGGGGAACGGCAGGACTCTTCACTCCCTTGAAGAGTTACAGTCTCACTCAAGCTAGGGTGGGATAAGACACACATACTATTAGAAGCGATTGAGAGACTTTCAATCCACAACTAGCCTATATGCAATAGAACGAGGTACTGCCCAGGCCTGTGCCAGCCTCACAGTTCCAGTCTTAAGTCCATTGTTGCAGCCACGGTATCACTCCATCTCCTTGAGACCCGGCTCCTCCTTTGAGATCCCTCTATTTTACCAAGTATCATGGCCTTTTTTAGGGACTGCTCACTCCTGACAACATGTGTAAGGTATGTAAGAAGTCTTGCCCTCCTTGCTTCTAAGGAGCACTATGGTCTTACTTCATCCAAAACAGACTCGTTTGTCCTTTTAACCATCCACGGGACTTTCAATCTTCTTTTACAGCCCCACAATTCATATGCGTCAATCTTTCTGAATTCCATGTCCAACTTCCACATGTCTATGAGGCCATGGAAAATACCAAAACTTAGGTCAGGAGCACCTTAGTCAAAGTCACCTCCTTGCTTTCTGTACCCTGGAGAGGTACAGCAGGCTTGTCAAATGCAACTTCTCTTTTGCTTTCTTAACTGTTCCTTCCATGAGTATTGATTGTGGAGCCAAGCAAGGCAAAATCCTTGACAACTTCAAACTTTTCTCCATTTTATCAGGATGATCCAGTTGTGAGGATTTGGGTCTTTTTGATGTTGAGATGCAATCCACATGAAGTCTGCAATTCTTTTTTTTTTTGGGGGGGGGGGCATCACTGCTCTCGGTGGTGGGAGTAGGAGGCCCAGCCCCACTGCTGGAATTGAACCTCCGTCCCAGTGGGCCGCAGTCCCGCGCACAACCACTACGCCACCGGGGCTCAGCCCAAGTCTGCAATTCTTAATCATCATCAGCAAGTGCTTTCAGGTCTCACATTCAGCAAACAAGCTTGTGTCATCTGCCAATCATAGGTTGTTAATAAACCTCCTGACAAGAGTGATGGCACATTTTTCTTCTTATACTCCAGTTCCTCAGATGATTTTCTCAGCATACAATTAAGTATGGTGAAAAGATACAACCACATCACATGCCTTTGCTGTGACCATGCGATATCCCAGTTCTGTCCCCACAACTGCCTCTTGATCCAAATGTTCTGGAATCTCTGTTTTTCTCAGTGTTATCCATACTTTGTTATGATCCACAGAAAAAGCCTTTTGGTTTAAAAAACCAAAAACACAAGAAAACATATTTCTGGTATTCTTTGCTTTCAGTCAAGATCCATCTGACAAGAAAAATTATATTCTTAGTCCCATGTTCTCTTCTGAATTTGGCCTGAACTTAATTGGGACAAGGCCATTGCTATATCTCAAGGTTGCCCATCTCAGTTGGTCCATGGGTTTTTAATCACTGGTTTACAGTATTGACAAAGAATACCAAACATCCCATGGACTAACAGAATAATAGCTAAATCTCCTGGCAAAAAAAGCAATCAGAGTGCTTGTATTATTCCGGGTAGACTAGAGGAACAAATTTCAAAGACAAATTTCCTTATATTGATATAAGGAAAGGGTTTATATACAAAAGGAATGGGACATGGAGAAAGCATCCCAGCCCAGTCCAGTCCAAAGTCATAAGTCCGATATTAACCCATATGCTCAAAATCAGTCTATAAAGTCTTCGTCCAACTCACAAAGTCACAGGTCAGTGGATGCAGAATCCCGGTGCTGGCAGGGCACCTCGCCTCCAGGGCTCAGGGTCCATCAACAGCAGAAACAACTCATCGCTGGCAGATGTCTCCATCTGGCCGCCCCAGCTTCGGAGGTCTGGCTCCATCAGGGCAAAGCCGTGTGGTCTCTCCGCCGGCTCCTCCAGCTTCTCGAACGCTGCCAACTTGTCTTGTCCATGATTAATCGTCTCTGAGACTAACTCCCAACAACTGGGGAAGATAGCTTCCCATCTTCATATGGGAAATATCACGAGATTTCCCAGAAATCTCAGGAGAAAGTCATGGCCTCATTGTCTGCTCAATGGCTATCTCCAGATTAACAGGCTAGACTCCACCCCTACACTTCAATCATAAAATTAACATAAGCACATGACTGCCACAGTGCTCCTTAGAAAGAAGTATGGTGAGACATAGTCTCTTATACTTTGGCTATGTGAACAGAGAAATCTAGTCCCTGGAAAGGAAATCGTGCTTGACAAGGTGGAGAGGCACTAAAAAGCAAGTCCCTGAGGGAGAGGAATGGACCCAGTAGCTGCACCAATGAGTTCATACAGGACAACAATTTTGAGGATGGTGCAGGACCAGGCAGTGTTTCCTTATTACACACACCGTTACCAGGATTCAGAATTAACTCAACAGCACCATGGTAGTTATATAATCTTGTGTCCATTTGGGACTTGAGAGCATTAAGAGTGAAGAGGTGGGGTCTAGTTTGCCAATTGGATCAGAGTCCGTGAGTAAAGTGACCAGATTTTAATCCGAACACTATTGACCAGGGGTGGGGTGGGGGTGGGGACTCTTGATCAAAAATTTGGTCTACATAGAGCAACAAAAATTTTCATAGAACACAAAATGGTATTGTGATATATTTATTTTAATTTTAAAATGCTGCGGGACATTGTTAAATAGCTAACAAGTGGGATGTCTGGTCACTTTACCCATGAGGTCTCTGTGTGGGCATGGGTTTCTCTAAAGAATTCTGGGAAATCTGGTTTTTCCTTCTGGGAGACCAGAGAGACTCTTTGCTCACTCCCCCTTGCTCTACTGACAAGGCACATGGGAGACACTCAACTGAAAAGACACATGGCACTACGCTGATAGAACCCGTGCCCTGGGAGCTGGAGAAGGCACATGGAGACCCTTACCAGTGCTGAGATGCTTACAACACCACTGGATCCAAAGATTTTCTACCCACCGACCTGTGATCATCCTGAATTTGGCATCATTGCATGTGCTTTGTAAGTCTAAAGAAGACTTTAAAGATTGCTAGCGGATATATGGGATAATATTGGACTTATGGACTTGATCTGGACTGGGTTGGGATGTTTTTTCCATATTCAATTGCTGTTGAACATAGACGTCTTTCTGATATACATATGAGTGTCCATGAGTTTGTTTCTCTAGTCTACCCAGACCAACACAGCACCTAACGATAACAATAGGCAGATACTGCAGATTCATGCACGTCCTTCATCACCATTGGACCAACAATCAGCCGAGCTGTGGAGGGGGAAACTCAGAAGTGCCTCTCTGGGAATCAGCGAGCCTGTATTCTAAGTCTGGGTCTGGTCCTTCTCCAGACGTGATACAGAACAAGAAACCTATTTGTTTTAAGGAACATATGAGATGATGCAAGAGATTCGTCCGGTTCACAGTTGGCATGCTCATCTACTTTCATGGTTGTTCTTAGCATTTTGCACATCCTAAACCCTTACATAGTTTTGTGTCCATACAAAAGACTCCAGGGAGCATGTTTTTCTGCCGTTAATTTTTACTCTTACCCTTCATCATCCAAATCTTTACCTTTTCCGGTCTCCACTCATTATTACCAATTAGACACAGTTTTCACCAACATTTCTTTTAGCATGTGTTTCCTCCCTTGGATACAATGACAAATTAAGACCCACAAATTAAGGTGACCTCTGGGTGTTTGCTTCTTCCTTTCAAGGTTGTTTCCAATGTGCTCCATGCCAGCCCCCAAATTTAGGCAAGCATCCTAAGAGAGAACAAATTCCTGCCTCTCTCCTGATTTCACAGGGCCTCAGGGAAGGGATAAAGGGTAGGGGAAGACACTTTGAGCTGGTAGTGAGACTGAATGGAGGACAGTCATGGTCCTAAATTATCAGTAATTAGTTATGTGCCCTGCCCGCTGGATCTCTCACAGGGTGTCTATAAGAGACTGTATTGTATGGCAATGTTGTCCCAAATATGACAGGCATAGCAACTGCTGCTATAGAAGTTAATTGCTGATGTTCTATGGCCAGAGACTTGTCTGTTTGACTTATTTTTGTATTTGAAATTTTATATAGATTTTCTTTATGTGTTAGGAAAAATATGGCAATATAACTAGCAAACCAATCTCACTAGTCCAACAGCATAATTGTGTATTCTATCAGTTTGCTGCACAGAGAGAGGCTTACATGAAATGAAAACAAGAAAATGACACATGCATGTGCACGTGTGTGTGTGTGTGTGCAAATTGAGTATGGTAAATTAAGGAAGGCCATGTCATAAAGCATGGAAGTCTCTAAGAAGGGAATACCATAGAACCCTGAATGAATTGGTGGACCAAGAGAGATGACCACTGGAATAAGAGTCCATGGAAGGGATGATGGGGGTGGGAGGAGGAGAGAGGGGTAATGGGGAGCTGATATCCAGGATTTCAAGAAAGAAGAAAATGATCTTAAATAGGTAACAATTGTACAGTGCTGCATGATGTGATTGAACTATGGAATGGGATGATGTATGGATTAGCTCCTAGTAAAATAGTATGGAAAAATAAAAAAGAATAAGGCCTGTTCTCTGAAGACTGTGTTGTTGCTACCGATCACGTAATTGGCCTCCCAGTGACCGCTAGCCCAATGGAACAAAACACTGCCAGGTCCTGTGCCACCCACTTCAATAGTGTCAGATTCATTCATTGTGGTCCATAAGATTTTTATTGGTTGGTATTAGGAAGGATGCCATCAGGCCTTTCTTGCTTGTCTGTCTTAGTCTGGAGTGACAGAGCAACAGACAGGCCTTCATGGATCGATGGATGGTAGGTGTGCTTGAGGGGTGTGGGCCAGGAGTTGAAACCCGACCTCCCATATGAAGGGTGAGGGTTCTATCACTGAGGCCGCCCTTGCTTCCTCAAGACTTCAGGGCACATAAAAGTGTGTTGAATTCTACCTTGTATTCACTATGCCCATCTGCTTCCTCAGTTAGAGTTCAAGGAACAGTTCATGATGTCTTCCACATGCGAGACCCCATTCTAGGTTCTGGGGATCCAACAGCAGGTGAGATAGACAAGCATCTCATAACCACTAAATATCATTGGCCCTTATTATGTGCAAAGAAAGTGTTTGAAAACTTTCAACCAGACATAAACATGCAGTTATAGCAAGAGGCCAGAGGCAGGAATGAGGACCTGGTTTAGCACTATCTAAAAAATGTCTGGCAGAACCCAGCACAGTGCAGTATGGATGCATACAAATGGTTTTCCTCTGGCTAGATTTCCTGGAAGAACTCTCCAAAAACTGGTGCATGGTGAAAACACAAGGGAGCCCTGGTGGAATAATGATTATGTGTTGGGTTACTAACTGCAAGGTCAGCAGTTTGAAACCACCAGCCACTCTGTAGGAGAAAGATGAGACGATCTACTCCCATAAAGAGTTACAGACTCGGAAATGTACACAGACTCTTCCTCTCTGTCCCAAAGAGTAACTATGACTCAGAATATATAGATGGCAGTGAGTTTGGTTAAATGACTTATCTTAAATACCTGCCTTTGGTGATGGGTGAGAGCTATCTGGAAAATGGTTCTAAGAGTATGAGATGAGGAGTATGAATGATAGATAGTCGTCAGTCAACTCAACCCAACTTGAATGCATCTAACCATAATATTATCTATCTTCAATCAAATGCTCTTCTGTAGTGCAGATATGTAAAGTCTCATTTGTTTCCCTTCATTCTCTAACTTTTAAGTTCTGGCCAGAACTTGGTAAACATTTCTGTTGTTGTTGTTGTTTTTGCCTAAGTGTTTTTTGGATATATTGACCCTGCAGTTATTGGATTCTTCCTATGTACAGACATGTTGACGACTTAACCATGTTTAAAGAGCCAACTTTTGCTACTTAAGCAACTCTTATCTCAGTGAACCTACAAAAGGATTCTTGGATGGCTTCCAAGAGTTAAAATGAGTTTCTCAGACCTAATTTCTAATCAGGGGTGGATAGTTGGATAGTTTATGTCCTGGGAGATTGGGTCGAAGCATGAAGAGTCATGAATTCACAATAAAATAGCTGTCCAACAAAGAATAAAGCCAGAATATGATAGCTGGAGAGATTGCACTGTACTCGAGCCAGCCTGGAAGGGGAACGCTATATGAACCAGGCCTGCATTGAGGAAATCCATCCCTTTAGCACACTGACCTCTTTCACCTACAGATGCACCCTCTTCACACTCCATGGCTCCCTGAAGGTGCTTGGACCATTAGCCTTGATGCTTGGGATCTGGGCCTCAATGTTGCCCTGAAGAATCCATGCTGAAACATCCCTTTTGCTTCATTGTCTCTGGCTAAATATGGATGGCAGATTGGTGAAGCAGACCTCTCTTTGGAGGGTTAGTTTCAAAAACAGAATTAAAAAACTTGAAGGCTTTCTGTCTTGATCAAAACAGCAAGCACAAAGAAATATGTACAAAAACAGATCCAAGGGGGGGAAAAATCCAAATTTGTTCCCATCAGGTAGATGCCAGCTCAGAGTGACTCTAGAGGTGAGGGTAGAACTACCCCCCGGGTTTCTGAGACTGTCACTCTTGACAGGAGTAGAACATTCCATATTGCTCTCAAAACCTCTGGTAGTTTCGAATGGCTAACCTTGCAGTTAGCAGTCCACAGCATAATCATCATGCACCAGGACTCCCGGAAAGCCTAACTGGTCTGTCTGAAAAGACCAGGCTTGCACATTTTAAACATAAAATAAGTCTCTAAAACCAGTTTAAAAAAAAAAAAGACTCCCAGAAAATAGAAATCCAAAGCAACATTGTTTCTTTTCAGGGCGTTCTCCTTGGGAGGTCATATATTTGTTCTAATTGTCTTGTTTTCCCTCTAAATATTTGGAGCTTCTCTTGTGGAATTCTCTCCAGAGCCCGTGTTGAGTTTTGCCGGACGTCCTGCAACATGCCAAGTCTTCATCTTTTGGAGTGGGAAGGGGGAGGGCATCAGGAGAAGGGAGTGGACAGAATGATTTCTGGAAAGAGCCGAAAGTCACGAAGAGGCCAGTCTGTGAAATGGCATGAGTAGAACCATTGGGAGTTAAGACCGAGAGAAAGAAAAGAAAAATCTGTGAAAGGCAGAGCTTGCCTCTGCTGTTTGGCCCACGAATCAGCTTTTGAAGACAGACCTCTAAGAGGAATTTCCCAGAGAACTGGCCCCTGCATGGCCTTCTTGCAGTCAATGTACATTGTCCGCTAAAGGGCTGCATTTGACAAAGCACTCCAAACACGCCTTCTCGTCTTGGAGATGGGGAGAGCTTAATTTAAAAGCTACTCATGCTGAGCAGAGAAGAGCACATTTACGAGGAGCTAGAGTCAAGAGAGTGTTTATGAAGCACCCTCTACGGATAAGGACAAAGCTAACGTTCTGTCTGTCCTGGAAGAAGTACGGCCAGCATGCTCCGTAGAGGCAAGCTCATGTTGTCAGGAGAGATGGGTCTCTGGAGAAGGACATCATGCTTGGTGAAACGGACAGGCAGCAACAAACTAAAAGGCCCTCAGCGAGATGGATTCCTGCGGTGGCTGCCACTGTGGGCTCCAGCCTGGGGACAATTGTGCCAATGGTGCAGGACAGGACAGTGTTGCCTTCTGTTGAGCACAGAATCGCTAGGGGATGGAGCTGGTCCTAACAATGGCCCTAACCACAGAAAACGCCTGTCTGAGGAAACCAAAGAAGGAGCACCTTCCGCCTGTGTTCCTGGTTCTTCCCTCAGTGCACTTCAGCTGAAATACAGATATTGTCATCGTGCTTCATCGTCTAGCCCCTTAGTGCAATGGTTCTCAACCTGTGGGTCACACAGCCCCTTTGGGGATCGAACGACCGTTTCCCAGGAGACACCCAATTCATCACAGTAGCAAAATCACAGTTATATAGTAGCAACTACAATAATGGTATGGATGGCGGTCACCACCACATGAGGAACTGTATTAAAGGGTGGTGGCATTAGGAAGGTTGAGAACCACTGTCTTACTGGAAGGCAGTGACAAAACTCAGTGGGGAATCAACTGAGCTGTGGTCTCCTTTCAGTTCTGACCCTTATCTCTGTGACCTTGGGCACATCATGCCTCTGGTTTTCCAGTCCTGAATTCATGAGACAAAAAAGCCCTAGTGATACTGTGGGTTTGGCATTGGAATGCTAACTACAAGGTCACATTTCGAAGCTACGAGACCACCGTTGGCTCCAAGGGGTCAAGATGAGGCTGCACGCTCCTTAATGATGTGTGCTCTCAGGTAGCCTTTCTAGGGTCCCTGTGAGTGAGCACTGACTTGAGAGTCCAGGGACTATGTTTTTTTTTTTTTTGGTGGGGGGGGTGGGGCTTTGTATTTCATGCAACAAAATATTGACTCCTTTCCTTCTTGGATTTTCTCAAGGTCTAACATTCCAAATTTAAGTAATAGTGGCTGCAAGTTACTGAAAATTATTCCTCTGTGACTCTCACTGGCATTAACAGGAGACTGACCGCACCTGAGTCAAGGAGTCCTGGTGGTGCAGTGGTTATGAGTTGGGCTATGAGCTGCAAGGTTGGCATTCCAAAACCAGCAGCCCCTCCATGAGACAAAGATGGGGCTTTCTATTCCCATAAAGGTCACAGGCTCAGGAACCCAGAGGGCACTTCTACCCTGTCCTACTGGACTGCTGTGAGGCAGCATCAGCTTGATGACAGTAAGCTTGATTTGGTTAGGGTAGCTGTGTCAATTCCTCTAATCCTCCTATCAACTGTGGAAGATAGTCTATTATTTACAGGTCACCAAACTTAAAAGAGTTAAATGCCTGTCCCAGGGAGATACAGTTTCCTAGGCTAAGTCTAATCGGTAGATTTCTTTCTAGAGAGACTAGTGGAGAAATTTCATAACACCAAGGGACAGAGAGCAGTCAGAAGGATTGTCAACACGTCTGTTCGTTTCTTTCTCCTTCTTTGTTTTGTCTTTCTTTGGCCTGGTGCGCACAGTATTAAGTTATCAAAATTCCTCTCTTTATGATTCTCTATGGACATTTCAAGCAGACAATGGAATTCTGCATGGTTTAAAATTAGAAGAACATTTTTTAAAGGTTCAGTAGGACTGTATCCTTTCATCTATTTATTCAATCTCTACACTGAATAAAGAAAATCCAGAGACAAATTAATGCACTTGAATTATGGTATTGGCATTGACTATGGAAAGGACCACAGGGTGTCAGAAAAACAAACAAATCTGCCTTGTAGGAAGTGCAACTAGAACACTCTTTACAATCACGTAGGGCAAGACTTTGTTTCATGTACTTTGGACATGTTATTGGAGGGACCAATTTCTGGAGAAGGACATCATGCTTGGTAAAGTAGAACCAAAAAACCAAGCTCACTGCCCTTCCTGTGGGTTTCTGAGATTATAACTATATAGACGACTGGAGAGCCCAGTTTTTCTCCCATGGAGCAGCTGGGGAAGTGGAGTCTAATGGGTCACCACTGCACCCACAGGGCTCTGAAAAAGAGGCCTGTTCCAATGAGGTGGTTGACAGAGTGGCTGCCAATAGGCACAACCATCACGATTCTGCGGAGGCCTCAGGACTCAGCCGTGTTTCATTACATAAAGTCCCTCTGAGCTGGAACTGACCAGACCAAACCTGGGACAAACAACAGGAAATGCATTGATTTATCCTTGGAAGTCAGTATTATTTTGTGTCGATGGGTTTTTAATTAAAAAAAATACTATCAAACTCTGAATCTCATCATTTAAACTCAGCCATGCTTTAGAGATCTATTCATGCACATATAGAGAAAAAGGGAGTACCCCAAACACATTGGAATCATTTTTTCAAAGCTATGTATTATAATTTTTTTTTTTTTTACAAAATAATTTGACCACCTGCAAAGTACTCTCGGTCACACTGAAGACATTTGCCATATCTGCGATTCCATTCTTGGAAATATTTTTCAAACTCATCTGCTTGGATGACTGACAGCATCTCCCTCGTTTTTCTCTTCACCTCTTCTAAATAATCAAATCTCTGTCCTTTCATGTCCCTGGAAACAAAAATAAGATACATGGAGTGGGGTCAGGTCAATAAGGTATAATATATATTCAAGTAGAAGTCAACCTGAATATCAGCCAAAACATTCTAATTTTGCCACAAAAAAAACTGCATTAAAAAATGTGCTGGAAAAAATAGGCCTATACACGAGTATATATAGTATGTGAGGCAAGAGGACAAGCTGTTTTTGCCATAACGGGTGCACTGAGGTGGCTGCATGAGCAGGTGGATAGTTGTGAGAAAAGTAAGGTAAGTCAAATTCAGTTCAAATCCATAGTCAGATGTATCATGAAGGCTTCTCCTTATTTGTGGAGCTTCAAGGGTTGAAAAACAGAAGCAGGAACATGAAGCAGGAAGACAACAGGATTGTGGCTGCCACGCTGGCTGAATCTGAGATTGGCTGAATGAATCCAACATTGACAATCCATTCATGGGTCCTGGGCTCAGCAAGCAGTATAACAGGATGTCCACAAACCAGCTGTCTAAATCCAGTTTCCGCACACTGTCAATTTATACTAAGAATAGGCTACACTCTGAATGAAACCTCCCCAATCATCCTATGGATGTGACCAGATTACAGAGGTCTAGTCTCCCCACAAGGGTTTGACTGCTTCATTGAAGATCCCATCATGGAATTGACAACACCATGGTAGAACATATCATCAGAGACTCTTGGCCCACCCTAGTTGGTGTAAAAGTTAACTGTCACATGAGGTTAAGTGTTTATGTATTAATTTCACTAAATATGACCTGGTTGCTCCTCTTTCTAGGGAACAAAAGACTGCACTAATTTGTTCTCCCTCCATTGTTGCATGAAGATTACTCCTTCGCATATTTTAATTCTACCAGTTAGTCATACGATGGTGGCTTGTGTGTTGCTTTGATACAGGAAGCTATAGGACTGGTATTTCAAGTGCCAGTGCCCATGGTGGACAGGTTTCAGCAGAGCTTACAGACCACAGCAAAAAAGGGGAAAGGTCTGGGCATCTATTTCAGAAAATTAGCCAGTTAAAATCCGATGGTTCACAACAGAACCTGATGCAATTCATTTGCGTTGGACACTACATCAGAATACATTAATTATTGGGGAAGGACGCTTTGTGTGGTGAAGTAAAAGGCCAGCAAAGGTGTGGGACACTCTCAATGCTGTGGATGAATACAATAGACACACAGATGGATGGGAACATGCTGGCAATGGCGAGAAGGACTTGGAATTAGATAGCATTTCAGCCTGTTGTGTAAGGGGGCATCATAGAACAGAGCTAATTTATTGGCAGCCGACAGCAACATATTCTGATTAGCACTTAATCTGTTCTGAGTTTTAGAATTTTTTCTAACCTCATATGTGTAAGTAGTATATAATTTGTTTTAATTTTAATTCATCTAATTACTCATAAGGTGAAACAGTGGCCACATAATTTTTAATCATTTGGTTTCCCTCCTGTGATTTACTTCCTGAAAAGTTTTTCCATAGCTTTGCCTATTTTTTTCCCTTCTGTGTTTCCTAATTTTTTTTACTGTTTTTTATTTTATTTTATTTATTTTTTGGGGGGCATCACTGCCCTCTGGTGGTCGTGGGAGCTACCCAGCCTTGCTCCCAGAGAGCTGCTGCTGGATTTGAACCGCCACGCCAATGGGCCGCAGTCCCGCACTCAACCACTATGCCACCCTTTACTGTGTTTTATACGAGGGTGTCTAATTTATTTTATCCACCACTTGTCTGTCAGTTTACCTAAGAACAACCGGTTCTTATTGGTGGCCCTGCTCTATATTTACCCCGTGAAGGATTACTGAGGATAAATGGATGCTATAGTAAAGTTTGTGAAGAAAGTGGTTGTTACCTGACTATCAGGAAAGAAATAGTGACTGGGGCTTTAAAAACTTGTTTGAAAACAGGCAGCCATCTAAGTGATATGTCAGCCAAATCTACATGGAAGAAACTTACCAGCCTGGGTGATCTAAGCATTGTAAATAATAAAATTCAACATCAGAGGATGGAATTAATTGTATTCGAGCTTAAATTATGAGCGTCCAGCTGGCAGAAAGGTAGGATGAGAGTAAAAGCCCAAATTCCATTTGCAGAGTACCCACAGGAATTAAACCTCCACTGACCTCCCTTGAACCACTGCCTAGGAATGTGAGTAGTGTTGTCTTCACACACAGTGTATCAGAAAGTGAATTGTTGCAAGTATGATGCGGTTAAATTTTAGCATCTCATAATTTGTTTTCCCTTTTGACAATTGACCAGATGTCGCCTTGCCCACCGACAGGGTACAGCAACTATCTTTCTTCAACATCACCAGCAGCAACTGTACTTGTGGACTCCATCTGATGTAACACACAGGAATTATGTGGACTGTATGTGCAGTAAGTAACTGTGGAGAAGCCCATTATCAAAACATGGCCATGGACTGATTGTGGAAGAGACCGGCAGTTTCTCATGTGCTAGTGCAAGTTGAAAGTGAAGGAAGTTTTTAAAAAATGCAACCTTTGTATATCCTTCCTGAATTTAGACACTGTTCCAAAAACAAATATGATACATTGAACATTAATGACAAAAGGTCTGACAAGTTATGAAATGACATCAAGAGCATTAGATATGAAGAAAGCAAAGCAACATATTAAGTCAGAAAAGAGAAAAGATCCAAGTGTATATAAAAAGAGGATCCGAAACTTGATTTTGAACACTGAAGAACTAAAGTAAATAGAAGAACCGATGAACAGAGAATTTCAAAAGGTAGCTCAAAAAGATAACATAGTATATTGAAATGTGCAGCTTTGGAATTTAGAAACTAGACAGGAAGGACACACTCTGCATATTTCAAGCTGAGAAAAACTGAAGAAAACTTTCAAGACTTGAGTTGAAATATCAAAGAATTCTATAGGCAAGATATTGAATGATGCAGAAACATAAAAATAAAGATGGAAGGAATACACAGAATCATGTGACCAAAAATAACTGACCAACATTCAACTATTTCTAGATGTAGCATATAACCAACAACTGAAACTTCAATGGATTGGGGAAGGAAAAATAAAAAGAACGAAAACAGGATATTGAGAGGAAATGGGATAAGCAAGCTTACTTGAAGGGATTGCGGTGGATGAGTCCAAGCTGAATGTATTCGAATTGTTGACGATAAAACCATTATCTGCTCTGTGAGCCATCACTTAATTCACAGTAAGGCTTTAAAAATGTTTAAAGAGCTGACGTTACTAAAGAAGTCCATACTGCGCTGAAGTATTTAGCAACCAACAAGGCTCAAGGAATTGTAGAAAGATCCACTGAAATGTTTCAACAGGCCGGTGCAATGCTAGACGTACTTACCACTACATAGGAAGAAGTTTGGAGCAGAGTTATCTGACCCATTACCTAGAAGAGGTCCATATCTGTACTCATTCCAAATAAAGATGACCTAACAGAATGCAGAACTCATCTTACTCATCATTAACATCACATGCAAGTAAAATTTTTCTGAGAACAATTCAGAAATGGTTACAACAGTGCTTCCTGAGGGAGCTGTCAGAGATTCAAGCCAGACACAGTCCCTGACACAGAATGAGGGACATCATCTCTGACACCAGGTGGACTTGGCTGAAAGCAGAGACTATCAGAAAGATGTTCAGCTGTGTTTTGCTGACTAGGAAAAGGCATTTGACCATATGTCTCATAAGAATTGACTCACAGTGACTGTGTATAGAATTTCCAAGGCTGCAAATCATTATGGGAACAAAGCTGCAGCTTCCTTGAGTGGATCCACTCATGGCTTTGAACCTCAGACCTTGGGGTGAGCAGACCCACACTGAGCTGACAGTGCCACGGTGCTCCTTGTGTGGTACATGAGCTCACTGTGTACAACAGACTCCAAGGACCCTTACTGCCACAGCAATTTGCTTTATTATCTAATAGTTATTTCCCTAATAGTCCCTGCTTTGAACTTAATTTTTAATATTGACTTAATTTAATTCTAAGCACTTTCTCTACATTTAAAAAAATTTAATCATGTGTGGGTTTTTTGATGTCTGCATTTTCTACAAGTTTGTCAATTTTGTTTGCTTTATCCTTTCTTTCCTTCCTTTATTAGTCTAATATCTGATATATCTTTGTTTTCAATTTTGCCTTAATTCCTGTACAGTACTTTGTGTTTTTCTTTTAGCTTAAGTTTTAGGACAGTTTTCATATTAATAAAAAACCATTTGGATATTTTGATCTCAATTACATTGACTTTAGAGAAGAACTAGTCAGAGAAAACTCAACTCCATTTAACATCCATATGGTGTTAAATCGAACCATTAAGCTACATGATATTTAGTGTTACACTCAATCCAGGTTTTGGTAATGAGCTTGAAGGGTTTAAAATATTTTTCTTTTCCAGTTGATTCCTATGTTTTTTATTTGTGTTTTATATTCTGCTATATTTTCTATAGGGTTATTGCATGTTTAAGAGAATCCTGTTAAGGTCTGCAAACAGTTTCATATCTTACGAATTTGATCAGCTCTTTGACTAATTTTTAAAATGTGCTGATTTTCTTCCCTTGCATATGGCCATGAAGTTGCCATTGCAAATGATAAAATTTTGGCCTCTTTCCTTCCTGATCTTAACTCAGAAGCCAATATTTCCTAATCTGTGCTGACTGGTAATGATGATAGTGACAAGGACACACATGACTTATTCCTTTCCCTAGTTTTACCCCCAAGAGCAAATGGCAATTCATTTTCTGGCTGAAAGCTTTAACTCTCCTCTCTCTTTCACATTCACATTCTAATTCAGAGCAATTCCTACCAACTTTGCCTTCAAATTACACCTAAAATTCAACCACATCTCCCTACCACTATTCCCACCTTCCCAAAGAGACTGTCATGTCTGGATGAACTCCACATCCTATAGTCATTCTTGTTTTCTCCTGGGCCTACTTACTGTTCACTCTCAATGGTAGTCAGCATCAATTTAAAGCATACATTGCATCATGGGCTTCACAGTACCTCAGGTATTCACAATAGCCCCCAAAGAGAGATAACCCAAGTGACTATCAGGAGATGGATAAACAAAATGTAGTCTATTCACTCGGAGGAATGCTATTCGGTCAAAAAGAGAAATGAAGTTCTGAGACACGCAACTATGTGAGTGAAACTTGAAAACATACTTAAAGACATAAGTTGGACACAAAAGGCAAATCTTGAAGGATCAATATGTGACATATCTAGAACAGGCAAACATCCAAAGGCCAAAGTCAATTTTAAGTTACCGGAGCCTGGGGGAGGGAGAAGAAGTTACTGTATAGTGCACACAGAGCATCTGGAGTGTTAACAAAGTTTTGTGAAAAGATGATGGTGATAATTACCCGATATTGTGAACATAACTAGTGTCACTGAATGGAGCACTCAACATTGATTAAAATGGTGAGTTTTTGTGTTTAATTTCTATTACTCTATGGCAGATTTATGTTGTTGGTATTTCAGTGTTCGAAAATAGATATAACAGAAAACTTGCCATTTCGATAATTTTTAGTGGATAATTCAATGACATTCCTTAAATTCACAATGCTATGTAATCATCACCACTATCTATAAACCAAACTAACAAACAAAAAACCCACATGCACAATTTCCCCATGTCAACTACAAAGGCTGTTCATAGTCTGATGACTGGTGATTTCTTTGGCCA
Source organism: Nesogale talazaci (assembly GCA_004026705.1). Taxonomy (NCBI): domain Eukaryota; kingdom Metazoa; phylum Chordata; class Mammalia; order Afrosoricida; family Tenrecidae; genus Nesogale; species Nesogale talazaci. The sequence continues at coordinate 63,544 of PVJH01009518.1, forward strand.
TGTTCCCTCTCTCCTCCCTCCCTCCCCAAATACTTCAATAACACCGAGCTACTTCATTCTTTTTAAATATACTTTTACCTCAGACCTCACTCACTGCCTTCAAATTGATTACAGCTCATTTTGATCCTATAAAGGAGTTCCAAGGCTGCACATCTTTATGGGGTCAGATAGACTCATCTTATCTCCCAAGGAGAAACTGGTAGGTTTGAACTGCATCAGTTGAGTGTCTACCCAATGGTACCACCAGAGGATCTTGGGATGTTCTCCGCCTTGAGCCCTCCTTCACCCTGTATCTCCTGGCTTATATTCTCATACCTTCAGGTCTCTGCTCACATCCAAAGATCCTCAACAATTCAGAGAGTGAACATGCTCAGCTGCTAATTGACAGGTAGGCTGTTGGAGTCTACTCCAGTGGTTCTCAACCTGTGGGTTGTGACCCCTTTTAGGGTAGAACAGCCCTTTCACAGGGGTTGCCCAAATCACTACAGTAGCAAAATGACAGCTATGAAAGAGCAACAAAAATAATTTTATAGTTGAGGGTCACCACAACATGAGGAACTGTATGAAAGGGTCACAACATTAGGAAGGTTGAGAACCACTGGTCTTCTCAGAGGTGCCTTGAAAGAAATTCCTGGTGGTTAATCTATTTCTAAACACTCCCCTCCCCCTGAAAGCCCTGTGGGGCCCCCTTCTTCTCTGAGACATAACAGGTGCACATGGCTCCACAGGAACAGGCTGCTGATCCTGCACATCTCAATGTGTTGCATGCTTTCTGAAATCGTATCTATTTCCTCTGTCTGCTTTCTTACTCCTTATTAATTTTTGGCTCACCCAGGTGGACACATTTATCTTGCTCACATTAGTTTTATACATTATCTTTTACTTAATGAATATAGTAACCCTCACTTACCTGATCGGTAGATTGATAGAACTTGTTTCACTGGTACAAACGATGCTGCCATTAAGGTCACCACGGCTGGATCTCCTTGGAAAAAGGTATGAGATCTCTGTCTCAAGTATGGATGCACTGCTGGCCACTTATTTCATGGAACTGCTGGTAACAAGAATTAGTGGCATGGTGGGAACTGACCTCCAGAGACAGTGTTGAGATGACAGGATGTGGGCCTCCCTCTCCAGAAAAGAGCACAGAACCGGAAGAGCAGAGAGTCCCTGAGATTGAAGACAGGCCCTGTCAAACAGTTTGCGGAAACGCTGGCCGTTGTCTTCCTGTGGACCACAGGAAGACCTTCTACAGTTGTCGAGGGATGAGTCACTGCTTGTGGATAATGCCACCAAAGGCCAGCCCCTGTGAAGGATCTGTGGCTACTGAGGGAACTGCGGCAAGATGCTTCCAGCGACATGCAGTCGCTGTGCCAGATTGTCAGGCTGAGGCAGGGAGGTCTCAGCTCAGCACTTTGGCGCCTGGCACTTTCTCCCTCAGATGAGTTCTTTTACCTCCAGGGAAGAGCAGAGAGACCCGCACTCTTCTCTTTAGGAGATCTGAAGCCTAGAAGCTCTGGAAGCAATGCAGAGGTGCTGCCAAGCTCCGGGATCCCCTCCCGCCTAGTGTGCAGATTCCCGATGGAGGGTGTGGCCCAGGATGGGATGGATTTGCTGATGAGATGCGGTTCTTTATTCTCTCCAGCAGCTTGTCCTTATTTTGCATCCTTTCTCTCTTTTTGGCCCTCCTTCCTTTGTCAATCTGTTTGTTCCCCACATATGCGCTAGGCTTGCCAAGGGCATGCTTGGATCCGATATCATCTCTGGGTCTTTATCTTTTGACACCAAAGGAAGTCAGACAAAGCATTAAAGAGTTTTGGTGACAGGGAAGGTCCAAAAGCTGTCCCAGAAGAGTATCAATAATTAACTTACTTGGCTGCTAACCAAAAAGTTAGAAGTGGGAGTCTAAGTAGGGGTGCCTTAGAAGAAAAATCAGTCATTGAAAAACCCTTTTCTGATACGCATGGGCTGGCCATCAGTTGGCATTGACTTAAGGACAACTGGTTTTAATAGTTGAGATTCATGAAACCAGGGATGGGAAGCCAGCCTTTGTCCTAGAACTTGGTATTAGGCTTCACCATATAAGCCAAATGCTCAGGAGTGCTCTGCTTGCCTGGTGCTAGTCGGGTGATGGATTTAGTCGGGTGATTGTAGAAGTGATGTTTCCACCCTGAGATGTCCTTGGAGAGATGCAAGAACTCCACAGAGCTCCAGAAAGCTGATGACTATGGCTTTTGTTTCAACTCAGCACACACCAATTGGCAAAACATTTCTCAGCGAAATTCCTATGCGTATTATGCACACCCTCAGAAGCACAACCACAAACAACGTGGAATGTGGGGGAAAACCAGAATCCCAATCGAGGAGAACCAAGGTCTAGTTCTGGTCTGCCACTATCTACTTGGTGACCTTGGACTAATTACTTATACATTTCAGCATGCTCTTGTTAGACCCTGTCGAATTTATTCTGATCCGAGGTGACACTGTTCACAGCAGAAGGAGACACTGCCCAATGCTGCGCCACCTTCGTAGCCAGTAACATATGTTTCAGCCATTGTTACAGTCAGCTCACTATTGAACCACCGCCTTGAGGGTCTTCCTCTTTTTCTCGGACCTGCTTTAAGGAGCAGGATGTTCTTTTCCTGCTAAGAGCAGCCCGGCAATCTGCAAGCCACCACAATATGACAAACTGACTGACAAGGGTGGCTCTGGACTTCAATTGCCTCAGTTGAACAGTAAAAGCTTTGGTGTGGGTGAGGCACTGATTCAAAATTCAGTGTGCATCCACTCTGAGCAAGAACCCAATTCACCTCAAGGCTGCCTTCAGTTCTAACATTTCTTGACTTTGGAAGGTGTTAGACATGTCTCACTCTGTTTAAGGGCACATGCATGATAACCATGCGAGAGCCTTCACCGTTCTATAGAGGCCATGCTGCAAGCTTTCATGATCGCTCAACTCCAAACTCACTCCTAGGCAGATTGGAAAAGCTTGTCTATTTCCTTCAATTACTACCTTGGTAAGGGATAGGGTGTACTTTGACCTTGCTTGGCTATCAACCCAAGCCAGTACTTTTTGGGGGACACGATCTTATGGGAGTTAGGTTAACTCTATCAGATCATGACCACCCTACCTTTCAGTCCTTCTGCCTATAAAGGGATAGATCCTGCTGTTAGTGAAATGATACAATCTATGTCAAGTTGAACAATGAGAGGTATTGTTTCCATTAAGTGTTCTCAACTAGCTACAGACTAGCATTTACTTCTGAGTCTTCCCAAAGGGCATTTTCCATGAAGTTGGAAGGGGCATTTTTTTAAAACAGCTTGAAAAACTGTTAACCTCTTATTAACATTGAGACAACAACTCACTTCTGACTGCCATATTTATCTTGTTACAGCACAACATTGATAATGTCAATTATAAAAATTTAACAATCTGTCCCTATTGCTAATTTTATAATCTATCTTCTTTTTATTATTAAGGAAAACCCTAAATTCCCTGATCCCATCTAACCTTTTGATTTCTATTTTCTATTGCTGCCTCTCTTATCCTCTATTCTCAAATAACCATATTTCCACCTCTGGGTTGGGGGAGGGATTCTGTGAGAAGCAAAACCTAACTTGTGGTAGTCATGTGCTTATGTTAATTTTATGATTGAAATGTAGGGGTGTAGCCTAGTCTGTTAATCTGGAGATAGTCATTGATTAGCCAGTGAGGCCTCCTTGTGGGCATGTCTTTCTCCTGATACATCGAGGAAATCTCATGATATTTCCCTTGTGAAGATGAGAAGCTATCTTCCCCAGTTGTTGGGAGTTAGTCTAAGAGACGATGAATGATGCACAAGACAAGATGGCAGCATCTGAGGAGATGGAGGAGAAGCCACACGGCTTTACCCTGATGGAGCCAGACCTCTGAAGCTGGGGCGGCCACATGGGGACCCCTGCTAGCGATGAGTTACTTCTGCCACCACTGGATGCTGTTGATGAACTCTGAACCCTGGAAGTAAGAAGCCATGGGGAGACCCCTATCAGCGCCAGGATTCTGCCTCCACTGACCTGTGACTTCGTGAGTCGGAAGGAGACATTATAGACTGGTATCAAGCATATGGGCTAATAGCAGACATATGACTTTGAACTGGACTGTGTTGGGATGTTCTGTTCCTCTTGTATATAAACCTTTTCCTTATATTCATATGCATGTCTATGAAATTTGTTCCTCTAGTCTACCCGGACTGACACATAACTAGATAGTGGGATACTATTGTCTGTCCATCTGAGCAAGGTCTGACCACATGTATGTACATACCTATATATGTGGTGCCATAAGATCTTTGAGGTTTTGTTTAAAGAAAAGGAGCTCTCCTTTTATTGTTGTTGTTGTTGTTTTTAGGTACCAATTAGTCAGTTATGGCCCTAAGCAATTCTGTGCACAACAGAACAAAGCGCTGCCTGCTACTGTGTCATCATCCCAATTGTTACTGTGCCAGCGCCCATTGATGCAGCCACTATGTGCACCACCTCCTTGAGGGCCTTTCTCACCTTTGCTGCCAAAGATGATGTCCTTCTCCAGGAACTAGTTTCTCCTAACGGCGTAGCCAGAGTCTGTCAGAGGAAGCCTCCCCATCCTTGCCTCTCAGGAGCATTCTGGCTGTACTTCTGAATCGGGTCGGTTAGTCCTTCTCATCCTACTTTCACTATTCTTTTCCAGCACTACAATTCCAGTGCATATATTCTTCTTCCATCTTGTTTGTTCATGTCCAACTTCCACATGCACAGGAAGCGAGTGAAAGCACCATGGCTTGGGTCAGATGCATTCTAGTCCTCAAGTAACATCCTTGCTTTTCAGTACTCCAAAGAGATCTTCTTTTATTTCTTCCCTGTAATCAAATTAGGGACGTGTATGTACATGGACTTCGTGGGAGTGGTGCAAACAGAACAAAGGAATACTGCAGAGTTTAAAATCAAGAAAAGTGTGATTTGGGGTTGTGTGTTCTCACCATGCATACTCAATCTGTAGGCTGAGAAAATCATCAGAGAAGCAGGATTATAGGGAGAAGAAGAATGTGGATTTTAGGCTTATTAACAATCTCTTAAGTGCAGATGACACAACCTTGCTTGCTGAAAGTGAGGAGGACTTGAGACACTTGTTGATTGCAGCCTTCAATATGGATTGCAACTTAATGTAAAGAAAAAAAAACCCTCACAAGTGAACCAGTAGGTCGCATCATGATAATTGAAGAAAAGATTGATGTTGGCAAAGATTTCAGCTTACTTGTGTCCAGAATCATTGCTCATGGAAGCAGCAGTCAAACATTGAAGCATTTGAATCATGGCTCTGGTGATGAATATTGAAAGTCCCATGGACTTCCAAGAGAACCAACATATCAGTCTTAGAAGAAATACAGTCAGAAGACTCCTAAGAAGCGAGAACAGTAAAACCGTGTCTCACATATGTTGGACATATTATCAGGAGAGTGTAGTCTCTGGAAAAAGACATCATGCTCAGTAGGGTATAAACACAGTGACAAACAGGAAGTCAATCACCTGATTGACAATGTGGCTACAGCCGTGGGCTCACCCATTGTTGAGGGGCGCTGCCTGTTAGAACCAGCTCCATGTCCCCTAGCAACAATGATAATGGCTTCACTCCCACTTGTCCATCAATTTGTCATACTGGGGTAGCTTCTATAGGGACTGTGATCTTGGAAGCTTCGTGACTGATATTTCAGATGCCAACAGCGTCACCGAGAGTGAACTGGATCCAACAGAGCCTACAGCCTCAGAACAGATAAAAGAGAAGGACTCCAGACTGTCTACTTGGGAGCAAACAGCCACAGAGAACCTTCCTCATGGCTCCAAGACACTGTCACCTGACAACAATCGTGGTTTTACACAGCCTCAGACCATTCCAATGCCTTGCATCACAGGTAGGAAACAAGCAGATGAGGCTGAGGACATGATCCTGGGGGTGGACTCCCAGGCTTTGGCTAGTGCACAGGAGTGGAGTGGGAGCAAGGGCTGTGCAATGGGGCAGCTGCTCCTGCCCAGGCATGGGGATCAAGGAGCAGGGCTGGGCTTTTCTCCTCCCCGCCTCACTCCACTCCCACGTCAGTCATCTCATTAGCAACCAATACCACCCAATCTCCGCCAGCAGCTCCAGCAATAGAGGCACAAAGCCACCCTGATTTTAATGACGAGTTTTAATATGGTGTCTGCACAATGTGGAAAATCCACAGCATCCTATATCACAGGCCATATTGTGGACATTAAGTGAGGCAAACACTGGGCCTTAAGTGTTTTCATATGTCCTCTCTGGCTGAAAAGCATGAAGGCTTAGACAGTTCAGGTCTGTTTTCAAAAATGAAAGTCCATGTTTTACCAGAGTCTATTGGCATCTCACTGTCATCTATTCAGTTTTACCCACTATCTCTAGGCTAGTGCTCATCTTGCTTTCCCCACAGGCCAGCGAGATATTTACCAAAGTCACTCTTGGCAACCTAGCCTAGGGCCCACTGTTCTATCCCTACTAAAGATCATAAACAGCCAGACCCCTGTGCTGAACATCTTGCTGCTTAAATCACCAGGGTAACTTTTGATTCTCACCTAGTGCAATCCATTAGAGTGGCTCCTCTTTATCGAGGCAGTCCTATCAAACCATATAAAATTCCCTTACATTCCTTGGCCCTTGCTCTCTGGTAAATCTGAGATTTGTCCCAGATGACAAATTTGTGCCACAAAATTGTCTTCCTTGTCTTCCACCTTGCTTAAAAGACTAAAAGTAAAATCAGTTCTTGGAACGGACTGATCTCAACTGTTGGTACCCAATCAGCCAAAAGCTTCCTGAGGACAAAATGCTTCCTTGACATCGACAAACCAGAACCAGGAGAGATCCCAACTTCCACCGCCACCTCACGGATGGCAATCTGACCAACTTGTCCCACCATGGCCTGAACGTCAGCCATTTGTTCAGGTTGACAAGCTTCCCTTCTGGCCTCCCATCTGAGGTCTTCACGGCCTTGCTTAAAGTGCTTTGATTCATCTTCAGACTGCTGTGTCATATGTGTCAGCATTCCCATAAACATATTTAAAAGTCTTAATGATTTGGGAAGATGTTCACTTGAGTTTTGTTAAGAATCAAATACTAGCCCTGAGTCTACAAGTTGTTTTCTTTTGTTTTAGTATTTGCCCCCATGACACAAAAAGTATCCTGTTTTATGATTAAGGCAAGAACATTTTGGAGAGAACTTGTCTACCGATGTCCACTGGTGACACAGATATCCTTAAACATACTATGTTCAAAATAAATCTGTGCAGCATGAACTGAAACCCCAATAGAAATAGTTTTTTATTTCCTTCCGTATAGTGCAAAAACACCACCGTTTTTCCTTCTCTTCTGCAGTTAAAGAAATGTTCAGCTTACTGTCAAACCATACTGTCTAGCCTCCATCCCAGTTCTGGTATGAAAGAATATGGGGCAATATAAAGTTCTTTGGGTTTCAAATACTCATGAATAATTGGCGTAGTTCTATAATCTGGTGTCAACCTGAGACTATGAAGAGTGAAGGGGTGGAGTCTAGTCTGTCAACCAAGCCGTAGCTTGAAGATCTCATTTTCGAGGTGTTATGGAGATAAATAGCTCTCTGGAGGCCAAATACATGCTGTCTGTGCTTGATATTCCTGTTGACAAACCAAATGGAGCTATGCTGATGGAGCCAGAGGCTGGGGCTGGAGGAGCCATGCAGAGACCGATGCTAGCTAGCACTGAGATGCTTCCACCGCCACTTTATCTACAAAACGTTGTACCAACTGGTCTGTGACCTTCATGCATTCATTGTCATTGCACGTATTGTGAATCTGAAGAGGAATTTATAGACTGGTAGAGGATCTACAGGCTAATATTGGACTTACGTACTTGATCTGGACTGGGATTTTTCTCAATATACAATTGCTCTTTTATATAAAGTTCTTTCTTATATGCATATGAATGACTATCAATTTGTTTCTCTAGTCTGCCCAGATTACCACAATAATAAAAATATTCGTTTGCATTTTCAGTTGAGCCTAGTCACACTGCTGATTTGTTTAAGGCCTAAATGTAAGGGAGAGTGAAGATGTCCTGATTTTGTTTTTCTAGGAAACCTGGCCTAGCACCCAAGGCTCTAGTGAAATCCAGTAGTTCTCAGTATTGTGAAAATGCAGGTTCCAAGTCCTGTGGAAATTCACACATCTTCCCGGAGCTGATGTGTTCTCCTTGCCTGCTGACTGGAGACAACTGGTGACCTATGTCCATGCATTGGGAGATGCATGTGAAGTGCCACTGGTAGAAGTATACTATAGAACATAGTAAAGAAGCTGGACTGAACTTCAGGTGCCCTTTATTCCACTATTAAGAGGGTAGCCCCAGCAGAAAATGGAAGGCAGCAATCAGAGAGTTTTGCAAAGAGATGATTAGCAAGGCTATGGAGTCACAGGCATGGGAAGGCACCCTGTAGACAGTGGTAGCTGCCTAGGCTCCAGGGAGCAAGGGAAGGAAGTAGAGTCCCAGACCCAAAGAACAGCACGAAGGTAGGAGAGAAGCTTTCTGACAGACCTTAGGCCACTACAGCAGAGCAATGGGGATGGCAGTGGAAGCACAAAAATCCCTGAGCCTCTTTCTTCGCCCTCTGACCTCTTCCTAGCACTTCCCCTTGGCAGAATGCAGAAGAAGGCTGAAAACTAGGCAGTCCCTCGATACCTTTCATACAGGTCGGCCCCCTGGGACATGGAGCAGAGCAAGGGAGATTGAAATAGATGTGAAGGAGCCAGTGAAAAATAACCCTGCAAGTCTTGTGAGTCTGGGGAAAGAGACAGATGCACCAAACCAAAACCATGCACTGCCGATGCTCGTGCCCCCACAGGATAGGGTAGAACTTGCCCTCTGAGTTTCTAAGACTGAAAGTGTTACGGTAGAAAGGGTAAAAAGCTGGGTCTTTCTCCTATGAGCAGTTGGGGGTTTGGAGCTGCTGTCCTTGCAGACTGGAGCCCAACTCGGAACCACTGTGACTGAGAGAAAATCTACTAGATTCATTTACAGACCCAAGTGATATATGACAACTAGTCGGTTAAGGTGGATTACACCGAAGAACTAAATTCTCTCTCCATGGAAAGGATATTTGACACTTGTATGCCATTAAAAAAAGAAAAAAGAGAACAACCCCAAGGGTTGATAGGCTGAGCAGCCTCTTTTATACATTGGTGTTTTAAGGCTCGATTAAGTAACCTCGCCCCTTTTTCTTGCTCAAGGAAGACATAAGAAAAGGGCAGATGGAGGTTTAAAGAGTCACTTTTTTACTTATAATGCTGTTATTACAAGGCAAGATTTAGCAGAGTGGGGGACAGAGGGTTTAGAGAAAGTGTACCACAGAATAAAAGGTATCTGCCCAGGTACAAGAAAAAGAGAAAAACCACAGGTCTTCCCCATGGGAACATTGCTTTTACAGTTCATACAGAGGGGAGGGAATGTCATTCTTCATGTGGGTAGTTGGATCCTCAAAGAGAAGGAGCTCCCCCAAGGTCACCAGGTCAGTGCGTGCTCATGTCCTGCTAGGAAGGGTAGGTGAGCTGCCAACGCAATGCTGTCATTATTAGCATTGACTCCAATTCATGGTGATCGGAAGATTAACAGAAAGAAACCTTGCCTGGTCCTCTGACATCTTCAAGGTCCTTGTTACCCATGAGTCTATGGTTGGCTATGATGTCAATTTATCTTACAGAGGGCATTCCTCGTTTTCACTCACCCTCTATTTTACCAACCATACTACATATATAGACATACACACACATACACAAAAGTAAATCACACAGCCTTGAGTTTCATTTCATCATTTCCTGATAACAGCACTGCAGTAGTTGGATGGTTTCATGTCAACTACACACTCTTGGCTCTGGGCGGAATCTGACCTGTCAATCAAGCAGTAACTTGATGACCCCTCCTTGAAGGTATGGCCCTTTGTATAAGAGTGAGGCATTCTGGGAACTAGTCTCTCTCTGCCCCTTTGCCTTCCGGTTTGTTGGGACTCTTCTCCTGACCCTGAGCATGGCCCTCTTTCTACCATCTTTGGATCCATGGAACTCGGCACCCACCAGCCTTTGATCTTTCTACTTCCTGGGTCACCATTCTGTCACTGGTATGTAGCTACGTGAGTCTGAAGAGGCACGTATGAACTTATGGGGTTGAGGGGAGCGAGGCTATGATGCCTTCTTGATATATATTTATGTCTTGATCTACAGCTATTTCTTACACATAGATGAGTGTCACTGGATTTGTTTCCCTGGAGAACCCGCCTTACCCCAAGGGCTGTTCTATGGGAGAAGGTCGCTCAATTGCTCCCTCTGCCCCCAGCCTTCAGGAATGTGTCAGTGCCCATATCGAACTTCTCTGGAGGCATCTTGAACCTGACAGCACTGGTTCGTACAACTTCTTAGAGTCACCAGCTCCTTATGTTTCTCCCCGTGGATCCTCAGTGTCTTTCACCGTGTGTGAGAAGTCTGGAGGTCCAGATTCTGTCTCCATGTCTGTCCTCCAGGGGGCAGGAGCACCATCAGGGCTGGCCTGCAGCCTCGGGTCAAACCAAAGATAATAAGAAGTTCATGCCCAGACCACACTGTGCTTTTCCACAGTCCCTGGACACCACACCACAGTATGGGGTGGTGACGCTGGTATACTATGACTAACTCCCACGGAGGTGGGGAGGGTGAACATTAAGTTCCATGACTTCTTTTCTTCTGATCCTGTGCTCACTGGTTCTCTCAGGCCCTGCTGTGTGTTAGAAATTCTTGAGAAGCCTAACTCACAGACCTAGGTTCGGAAACTCTTCAGAAAGTGGAGCGGTGGAGAAAGGCCTAGAATTGTAAACATCAAAAGCTTTTCTTCACTATAAACCCATCTCAAAGATCGGGCAATTGAATGTGAATTGGCTAGTTTCTTACCCCAGCTGCTGGGAAATAACCGTCACCTATTGGATGGCCTACTTGATGCCTCTTCCTTGAGGTCCCCAAAAAGGACTGGCCACCTTATCTCAAACCTAGTCCTTCTGCACTGGTCCCCTCCATAGTCACACATGTAAGCCAGAAACCTGGGCTTTGCTCCACACACACCAAATTATTATCAAGTCACTGCTTTATTCTGTCAATTACTTCTTGGTTCTAGCCACTTCTCTCCATGGCCTCCTCCCCCAGGCCTTCTTTGTCCATAACACTATAAGGCCTTTCCTAGTCTATCTGCCTGTGTTAGTCTAAGTAGACTAGAGAAACAAATTCATCAACATGCATGCATATGTATATAAGGGAGAGGTTTATATACAAGAGGAATGGAACATTGAGAAAGCATCCCAATCCAGTCCAGTCCAAGTCCATAAGTCCAATATTAGCCCATATGTCTCATATCAATCTATAAAGTCCTCTTCAGACTCACAAAGCACGTGCAATGATGCCTCCAGAACAATCACAGACCAGTGCATATAGAGTTTTGTGCGTCCAGTGGTGGTAGAAACATTTCAGCACTGGCAGGGGTTTCTCGGTGGCTTCTCAAGCGTCTCAGCACTGGCAGGAGTCTCCACGTGGCTTCTTCGGCCCCAGAGGTCTGGTTCCATCAGGGCAAGCCCACGTGGCTTCCAGTTTCCAGGGCTCAAGGTCTATCTGCATGCTGTCATGTGTCTTATCAGTCAAGTGCTCCAAGGGCCTGAGTTTTGTGTCTTGTTAGTAGAGTGTCTCCAACTGACAGTCTGTAGTCTTTTACCTCCAGGGGGAGGAGTGGGTGGGGGAGGAATTGTGAGATTTCCCAGAATTCTCAGAAAAAGCCATGCCCACACAGAGGTCTCACTGGCTACCTCCAAATTGACAGGATAGTCTCCAACTTCTTGGCCAGCCTCCACATCGACTCTCCATGGCCACGATAACAGCTTCCCCTTTCCTTTTCTGATTTACATAGTGTAAGTCTCACCATTTCATCCTTCCGAGTGAAATCCTTTGAGAGCCTCCTGCTGTTCCTGGGCCCCCCCAATGCTGCTCTTGTCCTGAGGTGCCGCTGGGTCACTTCCACACCAAGCAACTCTGAGCACACCCGAAAGAAGCAGTGTCTGGCCCTGCTCCACCTTCTAAATCCCTGCCACACCTGAGCCCACATGGATGCACCCCAAAACGGCAATCTGACTTTAGGCTCCCCTCTCTTTTCCCTGTCCTCCCAGGACCTTACCTTTGACCTCTAGTTCTCCTCCTACCACAGGGTCTATGCTTATGCAATTTTTAGTTTGTGTGTTTGTTGCCTGGGACGCTTCCCAACTCTCTTGGCAAGTTGATGGCTGCCTGGTATTTCAGTTGTCAACTCCATGGTCACTTCCTCGGGGGAACCTTCTCTGACTTTGTAGAACAGATCAGCTCTGCCCCTTAGGTCCTGTAAGGGCAGCCTGTGCCTGCCCTCTCCAGAGCAGGTGCCACCCCTGCCATTTGATTCTTACGTGGGTGCTGTTCTATGAATGCCCATCTTCCTAGCTAGGATATAGTTCCACAAGGACAAGGGCCACTTCTATTTTTGTTCACAGGGAATCATGTTCACAGCATCTGTTATAAAAAGTAAAAGATGATCATGACATATTTGTTGGATGAATTATCGGTCCTCAAACATTCACTGGGCAGGGGAAATCTCCTAGGTGCTGACTCTTCTTCCAGCTCAACTTGGCTCCTCCCTTTACGAGGCTTCTACCCTGGGAGCCCCTGATGAGTGCAAAACACCTCTATTTCTCCTCCTACCACAGGGTCAATGCTTCTGCGATTTTTAGTTTAATTTAGTTTTTTGCCTGGCATACTTCCCTTTACCTGGGGCACTTCTGAACTGCTGATGCAAGCTTGAACATTGAAGTTCATGCAGAAGAGTCACCAATTTCTAAATTGGAGCTGAAGTGTAGCCACTGAAATCCCTGCTCTGACATGCAATTGACCACCAGGAGTCAAAGTTAACTGGGCCCAAAGTGGCTCTGGGACTAGGGCCCTGGTGCAACCCATCCTCCCACTCTGTTTCGCCCTCCCCCGGGGGTGAGATAAGAGCCACTGGGAGAAGGATCCATTGCAAAAGCTGTTCCAATAATACCTAACAAATTGTCTAGATCCTTTTCATTGATTAACCATTTATGCTAGGAGAATCCTTGCCCCCAAACTGCCATGCCCTGTTGGTGCTTAGCAACCTCGGCTGGGCTAACAGAGGGCCTCCTTGTACCCTCTCTACCTTGGCTGGTAGTGGGGCAGAAACTTGGCTCCTCTCACTCTCTATCCCTGCCCTTTTCTCCATCCACTCCTCTTCTTTCAGCTTAATAACTCTTCAACAGATCCTGTCCACGGAGACACGTTTCCCATCAAGGGAAAATAGAAGCCAAACCCTCTGTCTAAGACCCGGCTAGGGCCAGAGACCAACAAGGCCAACAGGAAAGCCTAGATCCCACCCAGCCTCCTGCCCCCATCTGCTGAGCAAGGGTGGGTTGAGCTGAGCTTTGAGTGAGGCGTTCCATTTGGTAGCAAAGTACCTGTGCAGTTGCTGAAGATGCGGGCCTTCCACTGGGGATGGGGGTGGGTGGGGGTGGTTAGCACTTGTTTCCCAGACAGCATCTCGCTTCTCTCACTGCTTCATGTCTCTATGAAGAGATCTCTCCTGGATTTTGGTATCTCCTGCGCCAGCCCTCATGGTGGTGTTTGTTGTAACCTCATGTACAAAGAATCCCAACAGTCTTGCCTCAGCCCTGTGCCCTCTCCAGGTGCAGTTGCGCATCTGAAAGGTTTCATAGCTTATTTTCAGGCACAGTTCATCAAAGCTGAGTCAGGAAGCTCTACCATATCCTGAACGACACCCTAGCAACACATAAGCTTCCACTGAAACCACTGGAAGTGGCTGCACCTGAGTTCCCTGGTCACCTGAGAACCCAGCTGTCCTGTATGGCAGGCAGAATTTCCACCACTGAACCCGCAGCATCTCAGATCTCAGACTCCAGGGAGCAACGCTGACCAAGGGCCCCAGCTGCTATCAGCCGGTGACTCTTCTTCTCCGTCTTACAAAGTCTCTGTGAGTCAGAATTGGTTTAAAGACAGTGAGAGGAGTCAGAATTGACTTAATTGCAACATGATGCTTCTATTTTGCTTTTAATCTCCCTTCTGCCCCTCACCCCCAGGGGTACATGACTAGGGCCTCTGGGTAGACTTGAGCCACCAACCTCTTGGTGGGTAACTGGGGACATTATTGCTGGCCCCACCCCGTGATCAAGATGCCAGAAGGAACAAGGAGTGTTTCATATTAAGCACAGAAGGGAGGCTGAGGAGACGAGGAAAGCGTCCATTCAATAGTGGAATTGTCGAGGCTGTGCCGGAATAGAGGCAGATGAATTTCTGGTTTTGCCAGCATCCTGGAATCAAACTACCTTTGGGAAGAATTGTGCTCTTTATACACACACACACACACACACACATAGAGCCCTCATTATTGTTTCATACTCATATATGTCTGATAAGTGCTTGATTGCTAACCAAAGGCAGTTCTGCTTGGTGACAGGAGGAGGATTTGACTCAAAGCCATGAAGTCCATGTAACCTGGAAAATAAGTGATTTGTAATTCACAGTCAACTCAAAGGAACCAACAAAGATTCTTGTCAGAAAGCCTTTCTGGGTATTCAACACACCTGCAGCCTGTACTGGACAGTTGCTGTTGTCCGAGCTGCTGAACATTTCACGCCCATTCTCTCCTGCAAGGCACAGTGGACAGAGGAAAGTAAGGTCGGCGGAGCTTAAGAGCTTGCACTGAACAGAGCTAGCAATGTCCAAAGCAGGACTCAACCCCCAGGTAGTTCACCTCCAAGGACTTCTTTCTGCTCATTCCTTTCTGCTCCTCAGAACCACAGCAGTAGAGTAAAGTGTTAGAGCAGCAATTGACACACAGCAACCAAGGGCATGATTAAAGAGACATTAAAGCAACAAAAATGACTCTCAGCATTTGAGTCTGAGCTTTGGGTCAACTGGTGAATGACCTTGACCAGCTGAGCTTGCTCTCTGCAGGGAAAAAACCAACAACAAACCTACCTTGAGGAACTACAAAAGGGGTGATAATAGAGCAAATATTGTCTCTAGCAGGATTGGTAGGGTGAATAACTTAAGAGTGAAACACTGTAACAATACTGGTAGGGTGAATAACTTAAGAGTGAAACACTGTAACAATACTGGTAGGGTGAATAACTTAAGAGTGAAACACTGTAACAATACTGGTAGGG